>JAPFFP010043680.1:0-13016 GCA_026153255.1 Solanum medicagineum | reverse complement strand
ATCAAGAGTAATTCCAGATGTAGCAATTTTATTAGCTATACGTTGAAACTCTTGCACTTGTATTGTGATTGACTTGTCATCAACCATTTTGAACTCGATCTAATTTGAAACAAGAAATTTCTTAGAACTCGCCTCTTCTGCCAAATAGATGGCTTGAAGATTGGCCTCAATATCCTTGGCAAATTTGTACTTGATATAATATTGATCATAGTATTTAGACATTCCTCCACGAATATAGTTCTTACATAAATAATCATCATCTTACCACTTGGAAATTTGTTCTTTAATCAAAACAGCCTCATCAGTTGCTACCTCAGAATTGGGAGCCTTAGGAAAAGGTTCCTCAAGAACATATGCCAACTTTAATTGTCTTAAAAAGAATTCCATCTTTCCACGCCATCTAGGAAAGTCTTTTCCATCAAATATTTCAAAATTAGGATTATGCAAAGATGGAATATTATTAGATATAGATGTGAATGCGATAGAGACAACTATCTTCAAATTGTTTGAACAAGAATGATGATAGTACAAGAAATTCTAAAAAAGAATTTTCTTGGCTTAGAGGCATGTTAATATGTTTCTTGAAGATAGTTGGAGTTTCTCTCACGATCAAACGAAAGAACAATGACAACTAGATCTATCCTTGGGATTCAACTAAGCAACAAAACAAGTAGCATTCAAGAATGTTGCTCTTCTATTCTTGAATCGGTGATTTCACCTTTTGATTAATGTCTCTCAAGTATTTTTCAAGGGAATGTGTTTTTTTGTTTCTTGTCAAAGATGTCTTTTCTAAGAAAAACAACACAATTTATAGGATAAAAGTTTCTTTAACATAAAAGAGTTTCTTTAATAAAAATGTCATTAATAGGTTCATGAATGTTGCAAATAAACATTCATCTTCAAGAACCTAAAACATAAAACTAAATGAAAATAAGTTTTTCGAAAATATTTATTTCTTTTGAAACTTAAAAACTTTTATCAAATGATTTGTTTCAAAATTAATTGAAACGCTCTCTTACAAAATCATGTATAACCAAAGATAAGTAACCACAGTCTAGTTAGCCACAAGTGCTCAGAATAAACATGGATTGTCACAGCTGTATCATAGGTATCAAGGACAAATATGACCATCAACATCATATCTTTACCATAACAAGTCTACAGTAAAGCATTTAGTCAACAATCAAACTCACAAGCTAACATGACTTAGTAGCATCAGGCTACACACACATATAGACAAGAGTCAAGCATAGTACACATACATGTCACATGACATCAGCCCACATCTAGCCTTTACCAGGCCCTCTCATAGTGGAATAGTGCCAGTACTAAGCTAATATAGTAGCTACAGCTAATACAGTGATTACCATCTCAAATCATCATATATACTCCACACTTAGTAAAATGAGCCATATATATAACACATATAAAAAAAGGGAGACACAAGGTCCCCATTCAGCTTACCATTGAATGGTTCATCGATGGGGTCCCTAGATCGCCGTTTTGGCTGCCCAAACTCATCAAAAGGTCATTTTTTTCAATTTTGATGATTATTTGACTTTCTCTAAAGGCTATATTTGACCTTTTACCCTTAATCAACTTCGTTAAGCCTACCATATAGCATAATAACCTCCTATTATCCCATAAACCATTGAAAACATTAGATTTCTACGTTCAAAGCTCCCCCAAAGAAGAGGCTAGAGTTCTTCATATTTAAGTGCAAAGCAAAGGATTCCTCAAGAGATTTTTCTCTTCCATAATTCTAGCTCACATGTGATTTAGTGTTGTTTATATCTTCCTTCATTTCAAATACATCCCAATTACGAGTGTTGAAATCAAATTGACTTTTCCATAAACTATTCCTCAATTGAATACAACTATGGGGTATATAGGTGTAGGGATACAAAGATCAGTAACTGATGATAAAGGTTTCTCCCCCAATTGTATATGAACCAGTAACCCAACTCTGATGGAAAAAGAGAAAGATAGAACCCAAAGCTTGAACTGTAGATGTGACCTAGTAAGTGTAGTGGTCTGGACTAGGTCCTGAGATGTGAGGCCAACCAATCCATACCTAGAATAATATCAAAATCTAGCATATCAAGGAGCATCAAATCACCCAAGTATCAAATCAGCTCGAGAGTAACTATAAAACCTTTGCATATTCAATCTACCATAAGTGAATACTCCACTAGGCATCGATACATGAACCCAAGATGAAAGATGACCGGGAGTAACCCCAAAGTGAGAAGCATAGTATACGAATACATATGAGAATGTGGAACTTGGGTCAAACGATGTTGAGGTTGGCTGCTAGCATATAGTAATTATACCTTAGATGGACTTGTTAGAGGACTCAACCTCTACTCATGCTGGAGCAGTATAAAAGTGGCCATGACGGCCTCCACCTCGAGCATCATATCTGCCCCCAGCTCTACCGCCTCTAGTAAGCCCTCTAGAACCCTACTAGAGGCTCTGTTGGTCCCCCTGGTCTCTATGCTGGTCATCCCTATGACCTCGATCCTGACCCCTACCTCTGCCACCTAGTAAGGGAGCTGATCAAGTGGGATATGGGTAGCAAGTGTTTCCCTATACTCTGGACAATCTCTGAACCAATGATCTGGAGCCCTATATGTAAAATAACCTAAACTGACCCTGCCTCTATCATCATGATAATACTGCCCAGTCAAGTGGCTTTAAAGTCTGACTATCTGCAAAAGATGAACCAACTGGCTCTGATGAAGCAATATCGCTCTCCCTCTGGATACGCCTGGCAGGATAAGAGAATTCACCCTAACTAGAAGTCCTAGGGCTCTAATTATTACCCTCAGAAGATTATAATGATGCTTGGAATAGCCGACTGGTCTAACCTTTCTGATCCCTCCTAGGAGGCCTGTCATTTGGCACCCGACGACCTGACTAGGAACCACTGAACTCTACCTCCTGCCAAACACATTTGTCGCTACCCCCTTGGGTCTCATGACTAATATGCTCTATAGAACGGGCATGATCACTGATATCAAGAAAGGACCGACCTGATGTCACCAGTGTATGTGTATCCATCCTTAATTGTGGCCTCAATCCCTGCATAATGTAATGAATCCGCTCCTCCTTGATAGGCAAAATGTTGTAGCATACTGAGAGAGCTCCTGGAATCTGACCTCATACCAAGACACTGTCATCTGCCCCTTCTTAATTGCAAAAACTGATCTCGGTGTGAATTACTAAAACTCCTAGGCACTAACCTGGTCATAAAGTCCTCCGTAAACTCTGCCCAAGTCAGTGGCACGACATCTACTTATCTGGTGTCTTTATAAGTCCACCACCACTGACTCGTGGTTCCATCTTGGTGCTAAGAAGTAAACTCCATACCCCAAGACTCTAATAGTCTCAATGCCTATAGCCGCTCCATACACGCTATCAGGAACTCCTGCACATCCTCTTTTGTAGCTCCCAAAAACCTCAACGAGGTCATCCTTAGAAAGTACCTAAATAACTACTTGTCTTGAAATAGTATGGGTTCTTCTAGCTGCGTTGGAACCTCTAGAGTGGCAGGCTCAGCTGGTACTTGAGTTGGATGAGCTAGGGCTAGGGTTGCTTCCTACTGTAGGGCTCAAGTGCTGCTATGAATTGTCCAATAACTGCTTGCACCTCTAGTGTAACTCAAAGGCAGCTGGGGGAGCTAGTGCCTTTGGCTATGATAGAGCTGCGGCACCCGATCTCTGCTCGATGGGCTCCAGAGGCTGCTCCCTATTCGGGACTGATGGTGTAGCCTTACCTCGACCCTGAGTTCATCCTCCATGTGCTATATCTTCAAAACACGAATGAAGTCAAATTCTTAAAAATCGAAGGACCATTGACAATATCACACTAAAAAAATCAATAGCACATAAAGTTTCCCAAACTTCCCATCGCGTCCTAGAGATAAGTCACAGACCACTCTGCACCCATACACAGGACTACTAGACAGTAGTTCTGTATAGATGAGACCAGTAAACCTTAAGCTCTGATACCAATTTGCATGACCCAATCCTGGTCATGATGGTGCCTATTAGATCCCACCTATAGGAAAGCCAATTACCCAACCCCAAGGTACATATCCTAGATCATTATTCACAAATATAATAGATACAATGACATAAACAACACAACCTACCCAGAACCTGAAAGTCAACTGTACAGAGTTATAATAGATACAAGCATGCAGTCATATTCGTATATAACAGTGGTCATAATATACATAACTAGGAATACTCCTACAAATACAAGCCACTATACTGTACAAGAACAATGTCTAGATACAAAAGATGGCCATCAAAAAGAAGGAGACTGTGAAGTAACTAGAGCTATCAGCGGTCACTAAGCATATCTTGAACGCTCACGAACCCAAAACCATCAGCGACCGCGGCTAGAACCTGGCCCTGCAGCATGAGAAGATACAAAAATATAGAGGTGAGCACCTGAAAAGGCACTCAGTAGGCATTCTCAACTAACTGAGTGAAATACAGTAAATATAGTATGACCAAATGTTGAAACTGTTGTAAAACTAGAAAATCTAAACTTAGGGCAAAGAGTAAGCATGTTTGACGAACCATTGAACCCTACAGAACGAATCCGAGTGATGTGCAATAATACTGACCGACAAAAATCGAGTAGGCCTGTGCCACAACTGTCACCAAATTGAGACATAGTATTGTATGCATGTGCAAGACCCTAAATCTATGCCTATGCAATAACTGGGCTCCCGTAAGCCCAGAAGGTACCAGCACGCAATCTAGCTGACAAAATCACAATGGAACCTACCTCTCAATATCACATGATCAAGGGTCAATTGTACGTAGGTGTAAGGCCCTAATATCTAGGCCTAAATGTCCCTTGAGCTCCTATAAGCCTAGAGGGTACATGAATGCAAAATAAGGGTGTGCATAGGTGTGTGGATCGATGCATAATCAACCAAGTCCTCAACCCAAATTATCATATATCAGTCGGGTCCTCAATCTAAAGTGTTGTATCATGTTAGGCTGTAAATTAGACCTTGTTGCATCAATATATATGTAATAGTGGGATGAATCCCTCATAGGAATCATCTAGGTCTCATACACTCAAACATGGCTACCCGAGACTACAGACCATGGGGAGCGTCATCTAGGTCTCAAAGCATAGGAACAGTCATCCACTCACTAGTCTATCCAAATTTGAACCTCTAAAGTCATCCCATACCTCAAGACCAGAATCATATCCCACCAAGCATAATCATTACCTTCCTTAGAAAACAATGAGTAACCCAAACATTACGTAAGAAGAAACAATACATAATAAGTAACAATAGTGTACAAGGCACATATCAGTGTAGAATCATGCCCAACAAAGTGAGTATGCCACAGTCCAGCCAGCACAGGTGATCAGAGTAAAGTATGGGCACCTATAGTGATATCAAAAGTGTCTACAAGTTAAGCCTAACAGAGTCATATTTATACCAGAATTAAGTCATAGCACGGCATATAATCAACAACCAGTCTCACAGCCAGCATATCTCGGTAGCATCAGGATACACACTCATACAAATAAGGGTTCGATTAGACTACATACTTGTCTTATGAAATCAGCCCATATTCGACCTTTAACAGGCCATCATATTGTCAACAATGCCAGAATCTAGGTATGATCAAAGATACAACTAATATAGTCATCTAAAAAACAGGGGGTACAACCCACAAAATCATATACTACATATACAAAGCACAACCAACCACATCTCATACATATATACTATAACTCAATGCATAAACACCACCTTTCTACCCATTTCCAAGTTAAACAGGAATGTACTTCAACTCAGTCTAAGGTTTAAAGAATCCTAACCTACTTGGTGGATGATTCCTCATGTCCTAAGTCAATCTACCCAAGATTTTCCCCTCCTAATCACTTCCCAACTCTACTCAGCTGTCAAAATACCATTCACAAGGTTAGCACGGTCAGATAGGCTGTAATATCTTGGAAAAGGGTGAAATGATATCAATTGTGCCTAAAATGGGGAAAAATAGGGCTCATGCCTAAAATCCTAAATAAATCCTGCCAAACAATCTCCATGTCACCCCGAGTTTATAACTAGAGATTTCGCCCAAAATGGGTCCCAGAACGCCGATAAATGGCTAAAATATTAGGTTATATTCTTTACCAAGAACCATTTTTTTTCAAAAGGATCTTGACCAAATTATTTAGGAAAACAACCAAATTATTAGAATACAACTATACGCTAGCATTCTTCCCAAAAATTAGAATAATTTAGACTTAAGTTTTTACTTAATTTCATCAAGAATTGATCGAGATATTGCAATGTGAAGTTTTCACACATTGTTGAGAGCATAACAAGTTAAAATAGCATTTTTGCCTCAAAATATGCACTGAAACAAGAATCTGACACCACCATAATATTCCTTGTGAAAATTTGAGTTAGTAGCCTTTTGAATAGTCAGAATCGGAGTCCCGGATCAAAAATTATAAAGGGATGAAGTTTTTTCTTTCTCTAGCCCGCATCCAGCCTTAGATAGGCTGGCCACCGCCCACACAAAGGCCTCCACAAGTTCAACAAGCAAGACATGAATGGGGAGCTTGGCAGGTGCGATGCCACTGCAAATGCAGCCATGGCGTCATGAACATACACCTTTGGCGTGCTAGGCGGCACGGACACACCATGCCCTTCACAAAATTAGGGTGCAGTCACCAGGAATGTTGTGCTGTCCGTTTTGCACAAACTTTCCTGGGGCATTCTCTGGCCATTTGGTGTGCATTTTGTGCAAAAAATAAAACTATAACTATGTGGATTTCGATGTTTTGGATCTAATAGTATGGTCGAAATTTCCAATGTAGCATTGTACAGAAACATGAGGGTCCACTTCTTTGTAGCTAATTTAGTTAAAAGAATTGAGGTGGTCAAAACACATTTGGAGGCACCCCGCATCTGATAAAGGGTCATTTTAGGCTATTTTTGATGTTTCAAAACTGACCTCGCCATTAGATTTCCGTTCAAAGCATCTTCTGCTAAACTTTTACAGTACTTTTTAGCTTCCAATTTAATTGATTTCACAACTTTTGACTTAAATTCACCCTGGGATCCTCAACCCTCGAACCAACCACTCTCCTAGACTAATTCGTCATTCTAGAACTGATGGAACCGTTAGAATTTTGTTCCAAGGCTGTTTGCTAGTACTTTATCAGAGATCTCATTTTTACTTTTATCACTTCTCGTTAACTTGAAAGTTCATATAATTCACAACCAATTCAACTCGCAACCATCCCAACAGTCCTAATAAGTCATAAGAGGTCAAAGTTACTATATGTGAGCTTAAATCAGCAGAATAACTGCAAAAATAATCTAGAGGGTCCTTAAAAAAGCTATGATTTCATGAATATGGTCCTAAGTATGAAAGTATGATTTTATGATGATGATGAGGAGGGTGACCTAAGACCCTGAATGTCGATGAAATGATGATAAGATGGGGAGTATACCCACACTATATGCAAAGTTGTGTAAATGAACTATTCTTATGATATAAGAAATTTTCATGAGTTTATGATGCCTATTTTGCAAGGTGTGAAAGTATGATTTTGATAAAAGTATTAATTATGTTGAAAGCTATGTAAATAATGATTATATATTCCGTAGGATTTGACTTAGCACCAAATGAGCCTATGTAAAGGAAACTATCCTAAAGGTTTCTTTTATAAATCCTCAAGTCTTATAACTTCATGTCATCATAGATTTATGGTTATGTGCCTATAAGGCTAGCTAATGGATACATGTAGCATTATGTTCATGTGATACTCATTGTTCTAGCTTTAAGCCTAAAGAACGAGATCTTTATATTCATGTGGCACTCACCATTCTAGGGTTAAGCATAAATGGTGGGGTTGAGTGTACCTTAGCAAAGTAGACTCCTCTTCTATTCTATGTAAAGGCAACATTAGGATTCCATGTAATAGTCTTTATGGTCTT
The DNA here is from genome assembly GCA_026153255.1 of Solanum medicagineum. Lineage (NCBI taxonomy): Eukaryota > Viridiplantae > Streptophyta > Magnoliopsida > Solanales > Solanaceae > Solanum > Solanum medicagineum. The sequence goes on along the minus strand of JAPFFP010043680.1, from coordinate 5,020 downwards.
ATTGTTGGTTGTGATCTTATTTCCATATATGTATACCAGGTTATGAAAGGTTTTATGATGATTCTATTCATAGTTTTAAACATGCATTGATCATTTATATCTTGTCCTTATTCTATTGATGATGATTATACATATTAATATTATGTTATGATATTCCTTGCTACATGAAATATCTACACACGTAGTACATTCTATGTACTAATGCATACTTCTTTCTCTAGATAATCTAAGCATATAGGGATGGACGACGATAATCTAACCATGTAGGAATGGGCAACGATGAGACTATTCCTCTATTTCATTGCTAGAGTTGGATTTGTGCTTTAAAGATTGTTAGTGAGTTGTCATGCTTCGGGGATATGTTATATGTAACTATGTTGAGACTTTGTGATTTCATTTGTTATTCTATCTTAAGGGTGAGGCAGTAGCATATGCTAGACCCTGCAAAGATCTATGATAAAGAGGCATATTTTGGACATTATGATGTTATAATTCCCCCGAGGGAAATTATGACTTTGACATTGATATGTTCTGCTTGCTTACTCTCTTATGAATTACTTTACCTTATGTATGCTTATGATATAAATTAGAGGCTAGGATGGGGTACCTTTTGGTGTCATAGCTAGGCCCTAACTTTAGGTCATGATAGATATCTCGTATCAATTCTTGTTCTTTCTGATTGGCTTTCAGTTGATGTCTATTGGGTTTCATTTTTTCCTTACACCTATTACTATCTATTCTGGGCCAGGGCTAGACTTGCCTATCAGGGTTTAAGGTAGATTTCATCATTATCTTTAAACTTAGGTCATGATAAGTTGGAATCAAAGCCCTAGATTCATTGGTCTTACTTGTACCGAGCTACCGTCTAGTAGAGTCTTGCGGATGGGCGTGGAGGCGTTCGTAACCTGTATTTAGGAAGCTATAGGATGTGTTAGGAAATTCTTTTGTGGTTGTATTTTCAATCTTTAAACTTCCCATATCTGAAGAACTTGCTTCCAGAGTCAGGCTTTCAGACTCGGCCAAACCAACGATTCTCTTCTCAAAGTCTGGTTTACTGTCTTTCTTAATTCAAGTCACTTGAAAAAAAAAAGAAAATCAAAGAAAAGATAATAAGAGATACGATCGTATTTGATACCCGTGCAGATGCAATTGATTTTTGTTGTAAAAATTGTATTTGGGCGACATCTGTTGGGGTTAAATATCTTGAGTTTTGTAGGAACTATTTTGCCACCTATAGAACGTAGGCTTCTGATGGATTTCAACTTTTGTACCACTTCCAGTGGCCTTGGGGAGCTAACCATGAGGCCCTTTTATCCCTCTAGCTTGTGAAATGAAAACTTTTGTAAGTATATTCACGGGATATGAAATCTGTGAGAAAATTGTAGGATTAAAGGAATTTGATGTTGGTTAAAAAATCTTTGGCAAAAGTATTTATATTCTTCACGAACCGAAGGTGGAAGGATTTCAAATTTATGATCATCGACAAGCCATCATTGGTGTATAAACCATTATGAAAATTCAAAACTTAATTGTTTTTCCATAAGAGAAAGCATGAATGCTTTTTAGCATCATTCTGAAGGGTGAATGCATTTGTCCATGCATTTGGTAGTCAAATTAATTACAATTTTGTGGCTTAAAAGGTTGAGAGAGTCTTTTGTATTTAGCTGGGTGTATGTCCTATTATTTAGGTGAGATTATCCTGTTCATCTATATCGTGGTATAGATAACATGATTTTGTGTCTGATTGTCCTTGTGGGGCTTGACCTAGCAGGATCGAGTATTTGTGAGTATAAACTCATAAAATCTCTAAGTATATACTGGTATTTTTTTGGATGAATTTTGAAGATGGGCTAAGCGCTCTCTTACCAACTTTTTTATGGATTGGGATACCAAAATTTGGGTTCAATTTTGATAAGTGGGTAAACTATGTCATTTTTAAAATAGATTAGATCATCTGAAAAGGACCCTCTGGTGGAAAAGTTGATTGAAAAGTGGCTAAAGAATTTGATTTGTTTAGTATAAAGCATACCATTTCTGTTTTATGGGAAAAATTATATGGATAGATGGGGCTTTCTACCTCCACCATATTTTGGGTAGTGCCGACAACAGCCACCGAGTAACAAGAAGAAATTGAAGCGAGGCTTTAAACCACCACTTTAGAAGTCAAAAAAGTTGACACGTGGCTTTTGGCCATCGCTTTGAAAGTTAAGGTGTGGCTTTGGGCCGATACCTTAGAGCACATATTTTTGAAGAAGTGAAATTGGTTTATAATTGTTCTTCTACTGGTGGGAGTCAAAATGGCAAGTACTTTGAATCCCATAGCTGACACAAATTCTTGAAATTTTCCTCTATCCATTAGTAACTCGTTATCTAAGCTAGTTGAGCTGCCGCTGCTGCTGCTACTTCTTCTTCTTCTTCTTCTTCAACTAGGTCAACCTATTTCTTAGGAGTAAAAATTAGGATTGGGCTTTGGTGCGTGTTTTCCAAGAGGAATGATTGTGGTATGCTTTTCTAGGAATAGTCTACTGAGGTTTGATATCTTGACAAACTTGGTTCAACCTTATTTGTTGAGGGTTGCTTGGCAACAACTTCAATTACTTCGTTGTGAAACAACTTGAGTTTTGTTTGGTGAAATTGTTGTTGTATTGTCATCCTGCGACTCCATTAGTTCTATTTTTTTCCTCTCCATTATTTCCTACCTTGCAAGAATTCTCGAGTAAGAAAATCTAGAATAGAGTTTGAACTCCCTTTGATATATTCTGTATCAAAATAAAAAATAGATAAAACAGCTTGCCATCTAGCAAATATATGTTTAGAAGTAAGACCTTGTACATCTTTTTGTAGGACAAATTTTGTAGTGTGACAATCAATTCATAGTAAAAAAAAAATTATTTAGTAACTTAGCTTGAAATTTTGAAATACATAAGACAATTGCTAAAATTTTCTTTTTTATGGTAGGAAAATTTTGTTGAGACTTATTCTAGTGCTTAGATGAAAATGCAATGATATACTCTTTATTATTTTTCTTTTGTTTCAAAATGTCTCCATATCCTACATTGATGCATCTATTTCAACAATTTTGAATGCAAAGGGATCAGGAAGAGATAGGCAAGGAAGGTCTTTAAGTCGCAGTTTGATTTCTGTAACTATATTCATGTGGATGTCTGTCCACGAAGTAGGAGATTTTTTTAACCTATTATGGAGAGGTTTTAACAAATTACTTTGACTTGGAATAAAATCTGATATGTAGTTGACACACCCCAAGAACCTTTGGAGCTAAGTTTTATCAAGGATTTGATCAAGGAATTTCTCAGCAAATTTGATAGATCCTTGAATAGGTACAATGGTACCTTGCTGGATATTGTAACCAAGAAATCGAGCGTTAACTTGAAATAGACTATATATATTTTTGGACAAAACTAAGTAATTCTTTTTAATATATTAAAGAAAGCTCTTAAATGTTTGAAGTGCCAGTCAATGCTGATAGTAAATACCAAAACATCATCAATGTTGACAATAATGAATTTAGAAAATAGATTAAAGATATCATCATTATTTTCTGAAATTCTAAAGGTACATTCTTTAATCCAACGGACATGACATTTCTATCATTTTACCCAATATATACAATAAAAATAGTTTGTAACAATTTCTATTTGAATTTGTCAATAACCAGATTTTAGATCAAATTTTGTGAAAATTGTAGCAGCATAGAGACATTGGAGGAGATTTTTCTTGTTAGGAATAGGATACCTAATCCACTGAAGAGTAGATTTCAAAGGTTTTAAATTGATGACTAAACAAGCAATTTTACAGATTTTGTTAACACAGAAGGCGGCACAACTCCAAGGGGATTTGCCGGAGATATTATTTGTTTCATAAGAAGGTCATTGATTTCATCTTAACAATAAATTGTGAGCTTGCATTCATTTGGATGGGGTGAACTTTTGTGGGAATAGTTTTCTCATCAAAGTTAGGCTCATAAGGGAGTTTAACTATGTGTTTTTCCTATTCAAAAAGGTCGTTGGTAAATCTGCACAAAGTTCGTGTTATATTTTGGCCTCTAGGACTTTGACTTTGGCCTAGAGGGAAGATTTTTATAATTGTTGTTGCATCCTTTAGAGGTGTAACTTCTTTTATGAGAAAATTAATTTGGGCTTCCTTAGATTCTACTGCAGATAAGATTCTTCTGATAGGAGGTTTATTAAATGGAAGAAAAATATTACCACATACGATTTTAATTTCTTGAGCCTTGGCTCTGAAAGGAAGGAGTTCTTCAATAAAAGGGTGCCTAATATGATTGGATTTGTAATATGCTTTACCAACACGAATGAGATAGAGTTGGATAAAGTGGAGTCTCCTATAGAAGATCGTACTTGAACATCAAAGACTTTATATTGTATCTCTAATCTACTGCCATTAGCAGCTCAAAGGGCTTCTTTATTTTTTTCAATGAATTTGGTAAGGATAAGTCCTTTTTGGACACAATTGAGATCAACACCAGTGTCAAATAAGACTACTATATCAAGAATAAAAGATTTGTTAACAACCAAAATTATTCTTTTATGTCACCTCCAGATGAAAACTCGCGATATATAATTGAGAAAACTTTAATTCCTGCTGAGTATCTTGACTTGACGACTCAGGTGTCACTAGGGTGGAAAAATCAGTGTTGTTAGAAAATTATTGGAGAACAACACAATCATGAGCATCAGATATGGAAGCAAATTGCTGGAGGACAAAACAATCTACTTCTTGTCTGTCCTTGATTTTCTTAATTTATTCCTTGAGGAGACTTATCTTTAACCGAAGATCTTGAATGATAACAATCTTGGATTTTTGGAGGGAAATCTGTTTAGAATATTAATGATATTGTAGGTATTTTTTACCTGAGAATGAGAAAGAATGTGGGAAGATGATGTGGAGGGTTTATCTAAAGCCCTTTTGCATTGGTCTAAGTAATGCCTCTTCTAATCAGGATCTGTAGCCCACTGATGATTTCAAGGAGGAGATCATGTTC
>JAPFFP010043679.1:0-13018 GCA_026153255.1 Solanum medicagineum | reverse complement strand
TGGTAGTGGTAAGGTCTGCGTACATTCTACCCTCCCCAGACCCCACTTGTGGGATTTTACTGGGTATGTTGTTGTTGTATATAATGTAAAAATTTTTATTTTTTGTCTATAGATGAACAACCCTCATAAAATTGCGATAGATAATAAAATAAGAATAATAACATGACTTGTATAAAATGATATACCCAGTATAGAGAAAACGAAGACAAAATATTTGCCTTGTGGATGACGTATACATATACATACCTTGTATTATTGAACTTGTTGAGAATAACTAGAATCTCAAGACATTATATTAAGAAAACAACGTAGTACTTAAGTCCTAGTTATTTTTAGGAAAGATATAATGATCTGTAAGAAATTAATCAAGGAAATGTAATATTCTCAAATACATTTTATTTATTATTTAAAAGAAAATTTGTTAAAAGATTTAAAATGAGCCAAATGAAAAAATTGCATTATATTTGAAAAAAAAAATATCAACTTAAAACCTAAAGTGGTCTAATTATTGGGGATTTCATTCTATAATTATATAATATAAGATCAGCATTCATTATGATATATAAATTATTTCTAGAAGTGATTAATTAGGTCTTTGATTAGTTTGAAAACTTAATTTGAAATAATTATTGTAAAGCCTTTGGCCTATTTCAAAAGAACTTTTAAAATAATAATTATAAAATTTTTGTCAAAACTATGAACATCAACACTATATTTGTTAAATAATACCAACCACAAGATGATCATCAAGAAATTTTTTTTTTAAAAAAAATTTAACTAATATCAACATTCATAAAATATTAATAAATTGATATGGAAAGAAATGTAATCAAATGATGATGAGACTGCCAAGGAAGGTTGACTCCTAATTTATGAGATTCGGGCCGGGTGATGATCCTAATAGCTATTGACCCATAATTTAGGCCAGGTCGAGTTCCAAAATAGAAACTCCAGCTCCCAAGAGGTACATAAAAGATTATAAGAATAAAAGATTAGAAAACAAAGATCATTGATGGTAAAAGATAACAAAAACAAATAAAAAATGGATAAGAAGATTTAGGAAGAACATGTATAACCATAGTGGGACAAATGAATTTATTAATTTCTTTAGAATTCGAGCAAGCTATTTTTATCTAATCATAGAAAAGGGGACCATAATCAAAATGTTACTGCAGTATCCAACTAAATTATCTATACCGTAAACATTCATACCAAGCAATTCACACATATAAAAAATGGTATTCATGTAGCAATATTTATTCACTTATTCTTAGTTGCCTAATGTAATACCCTCGTGAAATGATGAAAATACCCCTAGACTTGACCTTGCACGTAATGTATCTTCCCTTGCTCCATTTGCAAATCCGAGACAGGATTTGCAATCAGTGCGAAAAATCAAGTCGGAAAATGGTCTCGACTCGACAAAAACTCGAAAAAACGCGAATTATTTTTTTCAAAAAAATTTCAAAAACAGTAAGGGGTCCGCTTCCTCTCCGCAACGCGAAGTTGCACATGAGGGTCCGCGTCCTCTCTGCGATGCAGAGAGAACACAAAGTTAGACTTTGTGTTTTCCAAAATTTTGGCGAGAAGCTGAAATTCGCGAAATAACACTAGTGAGCGTCGGCACTAGTGTAAAAATGAGGCAGTTTCATTCTTTTTAATGGGGAAGGGCAAATCTGACTTTTCCCACACCCCATATCCTAAACTAAGTTAGTTTTAATACGATTTAAGTTTATAAAACAATATTTTCTTCATTCATACGTTCAAGCAAGAAACCCTCCCTTGAAAATTCAAGCGTAAGATCAAGAAACGGGTAGAACCTCCAAGAAAATTTCTTCAAGTCTTCAAGAATCCTTTCTCAGGTATGTAAGGCCACCTAAAAGTAATTACTTTGCGAATAATTGTAGAAGTTGAAACCAGTTTTCACCCATGAACCTATAAGTATCAAAATTTACCATAAACTTTGTAAGTATGTTAAGTTCCATGACTATTTCATATATTCTAGATGAAATTTTATGAAACCTTGGTCTTATTAGCATTCAATTCAAGATCTGTTATTTAGTTATGTACAATTATGATCAAGATATATTATTGTCAAGTTTCTTGAAAATCTTGACAATTTTTTTTCAAGAAAAGGAAATACTAGTTTGAATACCTTCAAGTTAAGTTTAAGAAGTGCATTTTAAAGACTTATCTTGCATTTTAGCCAAGAAATTTTAGCATGATTTGAGTCACCAAGTTGATTCTAGTTTTAGTAAAGTTAAAAGAAGTCAATGAGTAAGCTATGTAGTAAGCTGGGCTAAGTCCCCAAGAAAGCCATATTTCAAGAATTTATGATCTAGTAGATATGAGTTATATATAGTGTTTTGGGAGTAGTATTGAGCACCGATATGGATGAGAGTAGAATAAATTACTCAAACCCATAAACTATGTAGCCAGCGTAGGATAAGATCGTAGCACAATACCTCCCTCATTAGCCACTGAGATGACCCAGTTTTGGGATGGATCCACTCCCCTAGTTACTCGTCCCCTACCCCGGCAAAGTACAGGACGGCTTTGATAGCGAGGGCAAGACGATGTATCACCATAAAGCTCATAGTGGTGGTTGTCGGTTAGAGAAACTCCCCAAGTTAAGAAATTAAGTTTTCCTTATCAATTTTTAAAATATTATTTTCAGCATGTTAATTTTTCAGCATACCAGTCTTTATGATTAATCTTATTTAATTATGAATCATGTTTATGTCTTTTGAGAAGCTTTATATATATCGTTTTACTATGTTGTCCATCTTACATACCTTACATTTCACGTACTGATGTCCTTAGGACCTGCGTCATTTTATGATGCAGACGCAGGTGACCGAGTTCTTCAGCAACCGCTCCGTTGAGAACTTGAGAGCTCTTAGACTAGTGGTGTGGATTATGTTATTTCCTTTTAGTCTTTACGTTATTTCCTTTCAGTATTTACGTTTTTTTCTAGTTACTTAGGGCCTGTTTCAGTATCCTTTCATATAACTTAGTAGAGGTTCCATGGAACACATGTTCAGTGTTTCAATTTTCAGCTGTTTAGACATTACTTAATAACCTTTTTATTCAATTATACAGATAGATATGAAGTTTCTTGTTGCTTTTAATTAGCTTTATTCCACTATTATGAGTCTTCCGCTAAGTAAGCAGCCAGGCCAAGTGGTTTGCTCGGGACCATAAATGGTTTCTGAGTGTCGGCCACGTCCAGGTTGTAGGCTCGGGGTGTGACAAATTTGGTATCAGAGAACAGAGTTCAAGCGTCCTATGGAGTCTATGGAACTATGTCTAGTAGAGTCCGTATTATGGGTGTGAAGCACGCCACATCTATAGTAGGGAGGCTACGGGACATTAGAAAGTGTCATCATTTTCTTATTATTCCTTGTCTCGTGCTTTAGAGTATATATCTGTGAAATTAGTTCTAACTCGTGCGGTCACGCTGTGTTTTTTAGATTATGCCTCCCGGCAGAGTTAATGGACCAGTCAGGGGCAGAGGACGCCCAGCCAGAAGGAATACAAACTAGCCTGGCAGAATTCCTGAGGAACCCAGAGGCCCAATTGAGCTTATAGAGCAGTCGCAATAGGCAGACATTTCTAATGCTGAGCTTTGCCAGGCCATTCAGAGTTTGGCTCAAGCAGTCACTAACCAGGGAGGTCGCTAGGGAGATGGCTGGAATGATAGGGCGGATACTGCTAGAGTTCATGAGTTCCTGAGGATGAACCCACCAGAGTTCACGGGGTCCAATGTGAAAGAGGATCCTGAGAACTTCATTGAGGAGCTTCGAAAGGTGTTCCAAGTGATGCAGATAGATGATACTAAACGGGTTGAGTTGGCTGCCTACCAACTCAAAGGGGTAACTAGACTCTAGTTTGACCAGCGGAAAGGGAGTAAGGCAGAAGGGGCGCCAGCAATTACTTTGGCAGTGTTTGAGGAGGCCTTTTTAGGACAGTATTTTGCCAAAGAGATGAGGCAAGCTAAGGTAAGAGAGTTTCTGAACTTGAAGCAGGAGAATATAAGTGTACGGGAGTACAACCTCAAGTTTACTGAGTTGTTCCTATTAAGCTCTAGCTATGGTGGCAGATATGAGGACTAGGATGAATCTCTTCGTCTATGGGCTCTCTCGAATGTCTAAGAGAGAGGAAGGAATGCAATGTTGATTGGAGATATGGATATAGCTCGGTTGATGACGTATGTGCAGCAAGTGGAAGAGGAGAAGATGCAGGACACGAAGGATTTCAGGAGTAAGAGGGCCAAGACATCAGGCCAGGAGTCAGGCAAGAGAGGGACTGGAGGTGGAGGTCATTCATCCTTCCAGCCTAAGACAGCCAGACTAGCACCTTCATCCGCCAGTGTACCTACACCAAGAGTTAAGAATGAGCAGGGATCACAGCATCGTAGATTCTCAGGTAGCCAGTCACAAGGTAGCATAGCTCCACCAAACTGCTATCCTACTCGTGGTAAGTGTGGTAAGTCTCACCCTGGAGAGTGCCTTTTGTGCGCGAATGGTTGTTTCAGATGTGGCCAGGTGGAGCATTTCTTGAAGGATTGTCCTATGGGGAAGCAAAATATGAGAGGCACTAGGTCACAGAAAGTCTCTTCGGGACCACAGGGTAAGCCACCTCACATGGGAACTACAGTAGGGACAAGTTGAGGCACAAACCGCTTGTATGCCATGGGCACCAGATAAGAGCAGGAAAACTCGCTAGATGTGGTTACGGGTATGCTCAAAATCCTTACTCATGATGTCTACGCATTATTAGACCCAGGAGACACATAGGCTTTTGTAACCCTATATGTAGCTGTGAAGTTTGGGGTCAACCCAGAATGTCTTCTTGATCCTTTCAGTGTTTCTACTCCTACTAAAGAGTCGATTTTAGCCAAAAGGATCTATAGGGGTTATCCAGTTTCTGTTTGTCATAAGACTATTGTAGCAGATTTGGTGGAGTTAGATATGGTAGAGTTTGATGTCATCCTAGGCATATATCAGCTTCATGCTGGGTATGCCTCCGTAGATTGCAGAACCATAGTATTCAAGTTTCAGTTTCCTAACGAACCAGTCTTAGAGTAGAGGGATAGCTCATTTTTTCCTGAAGGCCGGTTTTCTTCATATCCCAAAGTATAAGGTTAATCTCTAAGGGGTGTATATATCACTTAGTCAGAGTTCAGGATTATCGTGCCAAGGCACCATCCCTTCAGTCTGTTCAAGTTGTGAACGAGTTCCCATAAGTCTTTCCCGAGGGTCTTCCTGGAGTCCCTCCTGATAAGGAGATAGACTTTGGGATAGACACTCTTCTAGATACTCAGCTCATATCTATTCTCCTTACCGAATGGCTCCTTCGGAGCTAAAAGAGTTAAAGTTGCAGCTGAAAGATCTCTTAGATAAGGGTTTCATTAGACCAAGCGTCTCACCTTGGGGTGCTCCAGTTCTTTTCGTGCAAAAAAAGGATGGTTCTCTTCGGATGTGCACAGATTACCATCAGTTAAATAAGATCACCATTATGAATAAGTATCCTCTTCCCAGAATTGTTGACTTATTCGACCAACTTTAGGATGCTACCTGTTTTTCCAAGAAAGATCTTAGATCTAGGTATCATCAGCTTAAAGTTAGAGAGAAAGACATCCCTAAGATAGTCATCAGAACCCGATACGGTCATTATGAGTTTTTAATCATGTCCTTCGGGCTAACAAATGTACCAGCAGCTTTCATGGACCTTATAAACAGGGTATTGAGGTCATACCTAGATATGTTCCTTATTGTATTCATAGATGATATTCTGATCTACTCCCATAGCAGGGAGGAGTATGCAGACCATCTTAGAGTTATCCTTCAGACTCTTAAGGATCAGCAGCTATATGCAAAGTTTTCTAAGTATGAATTCTGGTTGGAGTTTGTGGCATTTCTGGGCACATTGTGTCTGGAGAGGGTATCCAGGTTGATTCCCGAAAGATTGAAGTAGTGAAGAATTGGCCAAGGCCCACAACTCCCACAGAGATAAGGAGTTTCTTGGGCTTGGCAGGGTACTATAGATGATTTGTAGAGGGGTTTTCTTCTATCTCAGCTCTCTTGACTAAGCTGACTCAGAAGAAGACTAAGTTCGAATGGTCAGAAGCTTGTGAGAAAGTTTCCAGGAGTTGAAGGCTAGGCTGACTACAGCCAGTCTTATCCCTACCCGATGGAGTTGATGATTATGTAGTATATTGTAATGCTTTAAGAGTTAGTTTGGGTCGTGTATTAATGCAGAGAGGCAAGGTGATAGCATATGCCTCCAGATAGCTTAAGATTCATGAAAAGAACTACCCAACTCATGATCTTGAGCTTGCTGCGTTGGTGTTTGCTTTGACGATCTGGAGACACTACCTTTATGTGGGCACGTGGATGTATTCACAGACCATAAGAGTTTGCAATATGTGTTTGGCCAGAAGGAGATAAATTTGAGACAGAGGGGATGGTTGGAGCTGCTGAAAGACTATGATATGAGTATCCTCTATCATCCAGGTAAAGCTAATGTGGTTGTTGATATTCTTATTTGTTGAGGCTGAAAAGAAAGAGTTGGCTAAGGAAGTCCACAGACTAGCCCGTTTGGGGATTAAGATTGAAGATTCTGACAAAGGCCGGGCTATTATCAGAAATGGGTCAGAGTCATCTCTAGTGGTAGAACTGAAAGAAAAGCAAGACAAGGATCCCATCCTTACCCAATTGAAAGAAGATGTTCAGAAGCAGAAGATATTAGTGTTCTCAAAAGGGGGAGATGGTGTCCTGAGATACCAAGGCAGGTTGTGTGTGCCGAATGTTGACGGCCTTAGAGGCAGAATCTTGGTTAAGGCTTATAATACCAGATACTCTATCCACCCTAGTGCAACAAAGATGTATAGAGATTTGCGAGAAGTCTATTAGTGGGGTGGTATGAAGAAGGACATTGCAGAGTTCGTGTCAGATGCCCAAACTGCAGCAAGTTAAGGTTGAGCACCAATGGCCTTGTGGTGTAGCCCAGAAATAAAGATTCCAGAATGGACATGGGAGATGATTAAAATGGACTTCATGACAGGAGTACCTCGATCCCATAGACAGCAAGATTCGATATGGGTCATAGTAGATAATATGACCAAGTCAGCTCACTTCCTACCTGTTAAGATGACTGATACAGCTAAGGATTATGCCAAACTCTATCTTAAGGTGATTGTTAGGCTGCACGGGGTCCCTATATCCATTATTTCAGACAAAGGAGCCAGGTTTACAACACAATTTTGGAAGTCCTTTCAGAAAGGGCTTGGAACAAAGGTGAATCTTAGCATAGCCTTCCATCCACAGACAGACGGGCAAGCAGAACGAACTATACAAACCTTGGAAGATATGTTGAGAGCTTGTATGATAGACTTTAAAGGTAATTGGGACAATCGTTTACCTTTGATTGAGTTCTCTTATAATAATAGTTTTCAGGCTAGCATACAGATGTCACCATACAAAGCTCTTTACGGGAGAACGTTTAGATCACCTATAGGATGGTTTGAAGTTGGCGAGGCAGGGTTGATAGGACCTGATCTAGTTCATCAGGCTATGGAAAAAGTGAAGGTTATCCAGGAGAGGCTCAATATAGTACAGAGTAGACAAAAGTCTTACACAGATGTTAGAAGAAGAGATTTAGAGTTTGAGATAGGCGACTGGGTATACTTGAAGGTATCTCCAATGAAGGGAATTATAAGATTCAGGAAGAAAGGGAAGCTCAGCCCACAATATATTGGGCCTTACTTGATTCTGAGAAGAATGGGTGGTGTTGCTTACGAGTTAGAGTTACCAGCAGAGTTAAGTACTATACACCCGGTGTTTCATATCTTCATGCTTAAGAAATGCTTGGGAGATCCCTCTTTAGTTGACCCGATTGAAAGTGTTGGGATTAAGGACAATTAGTCATATGAAGAGATTCCGGTGCAGATATTGGACCAACAAATTTGTAAACTGAGGACCAAGGAGATTTCTTCGGTGAAGGTTCTGTGAAGGAACCAATTCGTGGAAGAAGCCACATGGGAAGTAGAAGCAGACATGAAGTCCAAATATCCACACGTTTTCGTTGGCCTATATGAGGACTTTGAAGGTAACGTTCATTTTTCACCTTGAAGAGTTATGTTTGTTAAGTTTGAGAATCATGTGTTCTGAGCTAGTTTGTATGTACTGTTATCATTCGAAGATGAATGATCCCAAGGGGGAGATATTGTAACACCCCCGTGAAATGAAAAAATACTCCTAGACTTGACCTTGCACGTAATGTATCTTCCTTTTCTCCATTTGCAAATCTGAGATCGGATTTGCGATCAGCGCGAAAATTGAGTTGAAAAATGGTCTCGACTCGAAAAAAATACGAAAAAACGCAAATTATTTTTTTCAAAAAATTCTCAGAAACAGTGAGGGTCCACTTCCTCTCCGCGACGCGGAGAGAACGTGGAGTTACACTTAGTGTTTTCCAGAATTTTCGCGAAAAGCTGAAATTCGTGAAATAACACTAGTGTGCGTCGCACACTATTGTAAAAATGAAGCAGTTTCGTTCTTTTTAATGGGGAAGGGCAAATCCTTCTTTTACCACACCCCATATCCTAAACTAAGTTAGTTTTAATACGATTGAAGTTCAGAAAATATTATTTTCTTCATTCATATGTTCAAACAAGAAACCCTCCCTAGAAAATTCAAGCGTAAGATCAAGAAATGGGTAGAACCTCCAAGAAAATTTCTTCTAAGTCTTCAAGAATCCTTTCTCAGGTATATAAGGCCACCTAAAAGTAATTATTTTGTGAATAATTGTAGAAGTTGAAACCAATTTTCACCTATGAACCTGTAAGTATCAAAATTTACCATAAACATTGTAAGTATGTTAAATTCCATGACTATTCCACATATTCTTGATGAAATTTTATGAGACCTTCGTCTTATTAGCATCCAATTCAAGATTTGTTATTTAGTTATGTACAGTTGTGATCAAGATTTATTATTGTTGAGTTTCTTGAAAATCTTGACAATTTTTTTTGAAGAAAAAGAAAGACTAGTTTGAGTACCTTTTAAGTTAAGTTCAAGAAGTGCATTTTAAAGACTTATCTTGCATTTTGGCCAAGAAATTTTAGCATGATTTGAGTCACCGAGTTAATTCTAGTTTTAGTAAAGTTAAAAGAAGTCATATGAGTAAGCTATGTAGTAAGCTGGGCTAAGTCCCCAAGAAAGCAAGATTTCAAGAATTTATGATCTAGTAGGTATGAGCTATCTATAGTGTTTTGGGAGTAGTATTGAGCACCGATATGGGTGAGAGTAGAATAAATTACTCAAACCCATAAACTATGTAGCCAGTATAGGATAGGATCGTACCGCAGTATCTTCCTCATTAGCCACTGAGATTACCCAGTTTTGGGATGGATCCACTCCCCTAATTATTCGACCCCTATCTCGGCAAAGTACGGGATGACTCTAGCAGCATGGGCAAGACGCTGTATCACCACGAAGCTCATAGTGGTGGTTGTTGGTTAGAGAAACTCCCCAAGCTAAGAAACTTTATGTTTTATTACTACTAACAGCATATTATTGTTTTGCATGTTACTTTCAGCCTACTAGCCTTATGATTATGGTTAACTCATTTATGATTATGATTATGCTTTTCATGATATACTATGGTATTTTGGATTAAATGTTTTGGCCATCTTACATAGCGTACATTCCATGTATTGACATCCTGAGGACCTGCATCGTTTTATGATACAGACGCAGGTGATTGAGTTCCTCAGCAGCCGCTCCGTTGAGAACTTGCTAGCTTCCAAACAGTGGTGAGGCCTCTCTTCAGTCCGAGGCTCTTTAGTTCATGTCATGCTATGTCATTTTAGTTTATTTTCAATTCTGACTAATTGGGGCTTGTCTCAGTAGTCCTTCAGACAGCTTAGTAGAGGTTCCATAGACCGTATGATCAGTATTTCATTTTTCAGTTATTCAGACACTGCTTTAAATGCTTTTTTATTTAGTTATAAAGATAGTTTAGCTTATCTTATTGCTTTTATGGCCTTTTCCATCATTATTAAGTCTTCTGCCAAGTGAGTAGCTAGGCCAAGTGGTTCGCTTGGGACCAAAAATGATTTTCAAGTGCCGGCCACATCCAGGGTGTAGGCTCGGGGCGTGACAAACTTGGTATCTGAGCACAGAGTTCAAGAGTCCTAGGGAGTCTATGGAACCGTGTCTAGAAGAGTCTTTATTATGGGTGTGAAGCGCACCACATCTATAATAGGGAGGCTGCGGGACATTAGGAAGTGTCATCATTACTTGTCATTCTTTGTCTCATGCTTCAGAGTATATCTCTGTAAATTCCCTTCTAACTCGTGTGTTCACAGCGTGTTTTCAAATCATGACTCCTCGCTGAGCTAACGGACTAGTCAGGGCGGAGGACTCCCAGCTAGAAGGAATATAAACCAGCCTGGCAGAACTCCTGAGGAACTCAAAGTCCCAGCTGTGCCTGTGGAGCAGCCACAACAGGCAGACATATCTAACACTGAGCTTCGCCATGCCATTCAGACTTTGGCTCGGGCAATCGCTACTCAGGGAGGTCGCCAGGGAGATGGCAGGAATGATGGGACAGATACCGCTGAGTTAGAGAGTTTCTGAGAATGAACCCACTAGAGTTCACGGGGTCTGATGTGAATGATGATCCTCAGAACTTTATCGAGGAGCTTCAGAAGGTATTTTCAGGTGATGCTGATAGTGGATACTGAGCGGGTTGAGTTGGCTGCCTATCAGCTTAAGGGGGTAGCTAGACTCTGGTTTGGCCAATGGAAGGAAGTAAGGCAGATGGGGCCAGTAGTTACTTGGGTAGTACTTGAGGAGGCCTTTTTGGGATAGTACTTTCCCAGAGAAATGAGGCAGGCTAAAGTAAGAGAGTTTCTGTACTTGAAGCGGGAGAATATGAGTGTATGAGAGTATAACCTCAAGTTTACTTAGTTTTCCTGTTACACTCCAGCTATGGTGGCAGATATGAGGACTAGGATGGATCTCTTTGTGTATGCGCTCTCTTGAATGACTAAGAGAGAGGGCAGGAATGCGATGTTGATTGGAGATATGGATATAGCTCGATTGATGACATATGTGCAGCAAGTGGAGGAGGAGAAGATATAGGATAGGGAGGATTTCAGGACTAAGAGGGCCAAGACATCATGCCAGGAGTCAGGCAAGAGAGGGACTGGAAGTGGAGGTCACACATCCTTCCAGCCTAAGACAGCCTGACCAGCACCTTCATCCGCTAGTACACCTGCACTAAGGGTTAGAAATGAGTAGGGATCATAGTACCGCAGATTCTCAGGTAGCCAATCATAGGGTAGCATAGCTCTTTCAAATTGCTATCCTACTTGTGGTAAGTGTGGTAAGTCTCAGCTTGGTGAGTGCTTTCTGGGCACGAATGATTGTTTCAAATGTGGTCAGGTGGGGCATTTCTTGAAGGATTTTCCTTTGGTGAAGCAGAATATAAGGTACCAGGTCACAGATAGTCTTCTAAGAACCACAAGGTAAGCTAGCTCACAAGGGTACAACAGCAGAGACAAGCGGGAGCACAAACCGCTTGTATGCCATGGGCACCAGACGGGAGCAGGAGAACTCACCAGATGTGGTTACGGGTATGCTCAAAATCTTTACTCATGATGTCTATGCATTACTAGACCTAGGAGCCACATTATCATTTGTAATCATGTATGTAGCTATGAAGTTTGGGGTCGGTACAAATTGCTTACTTGAGCCTTTCAGTGCTTCTACTCCTACTAGAGAGTCTATTTTAACCCAATGAATTTATAGGGGATGTCCAGTCTCTGTTTATCATAAGACTATTGTAGCTGATTTGGTGGAGTTAGATATGGTAGAGTTTGACATGATCCTGGGCATAGATTGGCTTCATGCTGGGTATGCCTTTGTAGATTGCAGAACCAGGGTAGTTAAGTTCCAGTTTCCTAACGAACCAGTCTTAGAGTGAAGGGGTAGCTCATTTTCCCTAAGGGTCAGTTTGTCTCTTATCTCAAAGCTAGAAAGTTAATTTCTAAGGGGTGTATATCATCTAGTCAGAGTTCAAGATTCTCATGTCGAAGCACCATCTCTTCAGTCTGTTCTAGTTGTGAATGAGTTTCTAGAAGTCTTTCCTGAGGATGTTCCCGGAGTCCCTCCTGATAGGGAGATATACTATGGGATAGACACTCTTCTAGATGTTCAACCTATCTCTATCTCTCCATTTCAAATTGCTCCTTCGGAGCTAAAAGAGTTAAAGATACAGCTGAAAAATCTTCTTGATAAGGGTTTCATTAGACCAAGCGTCTCACCTTGGGGTGCTCCAATTTTCTTCGTGCGTAAGAAGGACGGTTCTCTTTGGATGTGCATAGATTACCGTCAGTTAAACAAGATCACCATTAAGAATAAGTATCCTCTTCCTAGAGTTGATGACTTATTCGACCAACTTCAGGGTGCTACCTATTTTTCCAAGATAGATCTTACATCTGGGTATCATCAGCTTAAAGTTATAGATAAAGACATTCCCAAGATAGCTTTCAGAACCCAATATGGTGATTATGAGTTTTTAGTCATGTCCTTTGGGCTAACAAATGCACCAGCAACTTTCATGGATCTTATGAACAGAGTGTTGAGGCTGTACCTAGATATGTTTGTTATCTTGTTCATAGATGACATTTGGATTTACTCCCGTAGTAAGGAGGAACATGCAGACCATCTTAGAGTTATCCTTCAGACCTTTAAGGATCAATAACTATATGCTAAGTTTTCTATGTATGAGTTCTGGTTAGAGTCTGTAGCATTTCTGGGGCACATTGTGCCTAGTAAGGGTATCTAGGTTGATTCCCAAAAGATTGAAGCAGTGAAGAATGGGCCAAGGCCCACAACTCCCACAGGGATAAGGAGCTTCTTGGGCTTAAATGTTTATATTGGTGGGACGGCATGAAGAAGGATATAGCGGAGTTCGTTGCCCAATGTCCGAACTGTCAACAAGT
>JAPFFP010043678.1:0-13019 GCA_026153255.1 Solanum medicagineum | reverse complement strand
AAGGGTGGTACGGTGCTACGATCCACCAACCAATTGATGAGGTTGGTACCTCAATCACCAAGGGTGGTAGGGTGTGACGATCCACCAATATGATAGTGGACTCTTCTTGCACATGTATTATGTTCTATATAAGCATGATTTATTACATTGCATCTCACATACATGCCATATTGTTATATGATATTCATTTCCTATGCTTATGCATTTCAATTATGTTACTTATATCTTGTTGCATTGCATCCTACATACTTAGTACATTCAAATGTACTAACACATACTTTACGTCTACATGATATCACCATGTCGGAACAAAATCTCCTTGAGCATTCCCATCTACGTGGCTAGTACGATTCCACTCAAGCTTGTTTGTGAGTCCTCCATTTCGGGGAAAACTTATTGTGTCATGTTATTTTCTAAGACTGCCTCTCTTTTTATAATGTTGACTATGAGGGTGAGCCCGGTAGCTTGTCTTGGCCCTCGCTCTTATCTATGTAGTAGAGGTGATGTTGGACATGTCATGTAATGTTATGAGCTTTAACTCCCTTTTGACTCTTGATGTTTATGATATGGAAGTTGTCCCTTAGTCCTGTTGTCCCTATTTACTCTATCGTTGTTGTATTTTATTACTTTCACGACCAAGGATGTGTAATGATATGTTCAGAGGCTTGCTTGGGGTCCCCTCAAGTTTCCCATGTGGCGTGTCACTTTTAGGTCGTAGGATTGGATCGTGACAAACTTGGTATCCAAACACTAGGTTGTTAGATCCTTGGAGTCCAACACAACACTGGTTGTGTTGTGTACCACAAATATGAGCAAGAGGCTATGAGGCATTTAAGAAATGTTTCCCTTCTTCTTACTTTATGTCACGCTATAGAAGTTGAGGTAAGGTTTTTCCCCTTAACGATTGTCCTTTTCTATACTAGATCATGCCTAACACGAGAGAGAGAAGAGCCCGCACGCCTGAGGGGCAACTGGCTAATGGAGAGCTTCAAGATGCTCTTACTTTGGTTGCACAAGTTGTGGCTAACCAAGCCAACCAAAGGGCCCAATCCCTTCATGCTCCTACACCAGCTTTTTGGGTGAGGGATTTCATGAGGGTGAATCCCCCGGAATTCCATGGGTCAAGGGTGAGTGAGGACCCTCAAGAGTTCATTGATGAAGTTTACAAGATTTTGTCTATCATGGGTGTGAGGTCGGAGGATAATGCGGAGTTGGCGGCCTACCAACTCAAAGGGGTAGCACAAAAATGGTACAATCAATTGAAAGAGGAGAAGGGGGTCAACACTATGGTACTTTAGGAGGAGTTCAAGGCGGCCTTCCTTAATTGGCTCTTCCCTCTTGAGCTCAGGGAGGCAAAATTGGTGGAATTTATGAACTTGAGACAAGTGTCTATAAATGTGAGGGAGTATACCCTCAAGTTCAACCAACTTTCAAAATATGCTCCACATTTGATGGCTGACTCAAGGTCTAGGATGAACAAAATTGTGATGGGTGTTTTCGACATGGTTAGTGAGGGGTGCTGATCCTCCTTGTTGCTTAGTGAAATGGACTTGTCCCGTTTGATGACCTATGCCAAACAAATGGAGGAGGAAAAGTTGAGAAAGAGGAGTCATAAGGCCAAGAGGGCTCGTTTTGAGGGAAAGTTCCAAAGCCGAAGGGGTGGCCGATTCCACCAAGGCCAAGGATTTTCTCATGCTTCTAATAGGGGATTTACCAATGACTTTCTAAGGACCTAAGGTATTGGTGTTGTGGTTCCTAACGATGTGCGCCCAAGATGTGGTAAGGGTCATAAGGGCCCATATTTGAGAGACACTAATGCATGCTAAGGTTGTGGAGAATTGGGTCACAAAAAGGTTGATTGCGCTCGTGATTGCAACAAGGGTAAGGGTGTTCATCCTCAAGGTTATGGTTCCTTTGGGTAGAGATGGCCGGCAAGATAGTGCCCCAAGGCACAATAGGTTTTATGCTTTGCATGGAAGGCAAGGGGTTGGTGAGGTGCCCGACGTTGTTACCAGTATGTTGAAAATCTTTGATTTTGATGTGTATGCATTGATTGATCCAGGTGCCACTCTCTCTTCTGTTACCCCCTTTGTTGCCAAAATGTTCCATGTTGAACCCAAATTGTTGTGTGAGTCATATAAGGTGTTAATTCCTGTTGGTGCATCTATTGTTTCTTGGAAGGTTTATAGAGACTGTCCCATTTGCATGTTGCATGAAATATTTCCTTCTAATCTTGTTGAGTTGGACATGGTTGATTTTGATGTCATTCTAGGGATGGATTGGTTATACATACTATGCTTCTATTGATTGTAGAACCCGTAGGGTCAAATTCCAATTCCCAAATGAACCCGTCCTTTAGTGGGAGAGTCATGATGTGGTGGTCAAGGGTAGGTTCATCTGTTGCATTAAAGCCCGTAAGTTTATCTCTAAGGGGTGTCTTTACCATCTTGTAAGGGTTAGGGATGTGGAGTCCAAAGTTCTTCCCATAGAGTCGGTTCTGGTTGTAAAATCAGTTTCTTAATGTCTTTCTAAATGACCTTCCCGGTGTCCTTCCCGAAAGTGAAATAGATTTTGGTATAGACCTCCTTTCCGGTACTCGAACCATTTCTATTTCCCCTTACCATATGGCCACGGCGGAGTTAAAGGAATTGAAGGAGCAATGGAGGGATTTGTTGGAGAAGGGTTTTATTAGGCCTAGCCAATTACCTTTGGATGCACCGGTGTTGTTTGTGAAGAAGAAAGATAGGTCTTTTAGAATGTGTATTGACTACCGGCAACTTAATAGGGTCACCATCAAGAATATGTATCCTCTTCCAAGAATTGATGATTAGTTTGACCAATTGCATGGGGCTAGCCATTTCTCTAAGATTGATATTCGATCCGGATACCATCAAGTGAATGTGAGGGAGTGTGATATTCCTAAGACAGCCTTTCGAACTAGATATGGGCACATGAGTTTGTTGTGATGTCATTTGGGTTGACACCGGTTATCTTCATGGACTTTATGAATAGGGTCTTTAAACCTTACCTTGATTCGTTTGTTGTGTCTTCATTGATGACATTTTGATTTAATCACATGAAGAGGAGGAGCATATGGATCATTTGAGGGTAGTGTTGCAAAGGTTGAGGGAAGAGAAATTGTATGCTAAATATGAAAAATGTTTATTTTGGTTGAAAGAGGTTGCCTTCCTAGGTCATTTGGTTTCAGGGAAT
The DNA here is from genome assembly GCA_026153255.1 of Solanum medicagineum. NCBI lineage: Eukaryota > Viridiplantae > Streptophyta > Magnoliopsida > Solanales > Solanaceae > Solanum > Solanum medicagineum. The sequence continues at coordinate 9,806 of JAPFFP010043678.1, read as the reverse complement.
GGTATCAAGGTGGATCCTAAGAAGATGGATTTTATTAGATTGGCGTAGACCATTGACCCCATCGGATATTAGGAGCTTCTTGGGCTTAGTGGGTTACTATCGTAGATTTGTGAATGGGTTTTCTTCTATTACTTCTCCTATGACAAAATTGACTCAAAGGAAGGCTAAGTTTGTATAGACTGATGAGTGTCAGAGGAGCTTCTGAATGTTGAAACATAAGCTTGTGTCCACTTCTATATTGTCACTACCGGATGAGCTAGAGGAGTTTGTTGTATATTTGATGCTTCTAGAGGTTGTTTGGGTTATATTCTAATGCAAAATGATAAGGTCATAGCCTATGCTTCTAGGCAACTCAAAGTGCATGAAAACAACTATCCTACCCATGATCTTAAACTAGTCGCCATGGTATTTGCACTAAAGATATGGCAATCATTATTTGTATGGGGTGCATGTTAATGTGTTCACCAATCATAAGAGCCTCCAATATCTTTTCACTCAAAAGAATCTTAACTTGAAGCAAATGAGGTGGTTAGAACTTCTTAATGATTATGATATGAGTGTGCATTATCATCCGGGTAAGGCTAACATTGTGGCGGATGCTTTGAGTAGGGTGTCTATAGGTAGCCTATCTCATGTTGATGATGGTGGAAAGGAGGTGCCTGGGGAGGTCCATTGGTTGGATAGGTTGGAAGTTAGGTTGGAAGGAGTTGATAATGGTGTTGTTGTTGTTGATGGTTCTAAATCTTCACTAGTTAAGGAGGTGAAAGCTAAGCAAGATCTTGACCCCACTTTGTTTAATTGAAGGCATTGGTAAAAGATGGTAAGGTGGAGGTTTTCTCACAAGGGGGAAATGGTGCTCTTAGGTACCAAGGTAGATTGTGTGTGCCTTGTGTTGATGGCTTGATGGAAAAGATTCTTGATAAGGCTCATGATTCTTCTGATTCTTTTCACACTGGGTCTACTAAAATGTATAGAGATTTGAGAGAGGTGTACTGGTGGGGAGGCATGAAGAAGGACATTGCAATATTTGTGTCCAGTTGCCATAGTTGCCAACAAGTCAAAGCTGAACACCAAAGGTCGGGTGGCCTAACCAAAGACATAAGAGTTTCCTACTTAGAAGTGGGAAGAGATTAATATGGACTTTGTAGCTGGGTTGCCCAAGACTAGGAAGGGTTTTGATTCCATTTGGGTTGTGTTTGATAGGATGACGAAATTGGCTTAGTATCTGCTAGTTAAGACTGCATATGGGGCTGAAGATTATGCTAGGTTGTACATTCGTGAATTGGTGAGGTTGCATGGGGTTCCTTTGTCCATTATATCGGATCGTGGTGCATAATTTATTTCACACTATAAGAGGTCTTTCCAAAGAGGTCTTGGTACCAAGGTAAAGGTTAGTATAACCTTACACTCTCAAACGGATGGCCAAGCCAAAGGACTATCCAAACCATTGAGGATATGCTTAGGGCTTGTGTATTGGAGCTTAAGGGTAGTTGGGATGATCATCTTCCATTGACTGAGTTTGCATACAACAATAACTATCATTCTAGCATTGGTATGGCTCCTTTTAAAGCTCTCTGTGGTAGACCTTGTAGATCACTGGTTGGGTGGGTTAAAGTTGGAGAGGTGGCCTTATTGGGTCCGAATCTAGTTATGGATGCTATGGAGAAGGTTAGGATGATTAGAAAAAGGTTGAAAACAGCTCAACGTCGCCAAAAGTCTTATGCTGATGTGAGGAGAAGGAATCTTGAATTCAAGGTTGGTGATTGGATTTATTTGAATGTGTCACCCATGAAGGGTGTGGTCTATTTTGGTAAGAGGGCCAAGTTGAGCTCTAGATATGTGGGCCCTTGTAGGGTGATGAGAAGGATTGACAAGGTGGATTACGAGTTGGATTTGCCTAGAGAAATGGAATTGGTTCATCTGGTCTTTCATATGTTTATGTTGAGGAAGTGTATGGGTGATCCTAATGTTATTGTGCCTCTTGATGTTGTGGGGGTAGTTGAAGACAACTTGACATATGAAGAGGTTCTAGTAGAGATCTTGGATAGGCAAGTGAAGAGGTTGAGGAACAGGGAAGTTGCTTCCATGAAGGTCCTTTGAGGAACCAATAAGTCGAAGGTGCTACTTGGAAGGTCAAAGCGAATATGCAAAAACAATACTCTTACCTTTTCCACTCCACTAAATCCTAAGGTATTGATCTAAGTCCTTTATATGATCTCAAGTCTTAAGTTTAACCCTCATGTCATTGCATACGTTCACGTTTAAATTGGCAAGTTCATGATGATTTTACACTTCTGTTGAGATTATTGAGATGATGTTTAAGTGCATCATTGCATCCTTATGTGGGCTGAAATTGTCATATTTGCATCTCCCATATATGTTTCTTTGATATCCAGGAACGAAAATTCCCAAGGGGGAGATATTGAAACGACCTCAAAAAGTGCCCAAAAATGTGCCTCGGAAGTACCCAGAATCGTAATTTCCATATATCTCAAAATTCGTGCGTGATATCAAACATCGTACTCCATATTCTCGTTCAAAGGATCAAATTGAGTGGGAAATAGGTCTAACCCCAATTTAAGAGCAACCGTATCAAAATTTGAAAAATCACAAAATACGATTTCCAGTGAGGTTTTTGTGCCCCTAGCGCGACGTGCCAAGGTCGCGCCTCAGTACAAATTTTGCCAGTTTTTCTTGTTCGGTCCAAGGCCTTTGGGTCTTGGGCCTAAGTGCTCCCGTGCGTGAAAATGCCTATACTTAGCCTTATTTTACCCTCATATCATTCAAGACATCCCCAAATACTCACTTAAACACTTTACCAATATTTCATCTCCTTCAAGTCTCAAAACTCATCTAGATCTCAAGGTTTTCATTCAAGCTTCAAGTCTCCATCTCTAATCTTATTCAAGGATTCTCCAAAAGTCAGGATATGTGAGTTTCTTTTATGGGTTCCTTTCACCCATGATACCCAAGCTCTCTTTTACCTAAAATTGCATGATTTAAAGTTGATTTACTCATGGGTCTCATCTATTATGAATTTCACTACACACTATGTTGGGATTTCATGAAAATATGGTTGTTTTAGCATGTTTTGAGCTATGAATGTAAGATCTATTGTGAGATTTGATGAAGGGTTTTGATGTATATTGCTTGAGGGTGTTGCCAAGTACCTATTAATGGTTTTACACTGAATTTCCTAGCATGATTCCACTCTTGAATTGCATGGTTTTACACTAGTACTATACACCCGCCAAGTGTTTGATAACATGTTCGTATAGTGATTTCTTGAGGAATTGAAGGTTTTATACATGTCTTATGAGTTGAATGACTATATGATGATAAAATGAATGTATGTATATGGATTTCTTCTATATAGTTTTGGAACGTGACCATGCCCTACTCAGGCATTATGCACCGGGTAACCATTTCGAGGGGTTTGAACCTTGATAACCATATCGAGGGGTTTGTACTTTCATAACCATGTCGAGGGGTTTGTACCTTGGTCACAATGGTGGTAGGGTGCGACGATCCGCCAACCATTTCGGGGGGTTTGTACCTTGATAAACATGTTGGGGGGTTTGTACCTTGGTTACCAAGTGTGGTAGGGTGCGACGATCCATCACTAATTTACGGGGTTGGTACCTCGATCACTAAGGGTGGTAGGGTGCGACAATCTACCAATATGATAGTGGTCTCTTCTTGTACATGTATTATGTTCTATATAAGCATGATTTACAACATTGCATCTCACATACATGCCATATTGTTATATGATATTCATTGCCTATGCTTATGCATTTTGATTATGTTACTTATCTCTTATTGCATTGCATCCTACATACTTAGTACATTCAAATTTACTAACGTATACTTTATGCCTACATGATGTCAGCATGTAGGAACCGGAGCCCCACTTGAGCATCCCCATCCACGTGGCTAGTACAATTCCACTTAAGCTTGTTGGTGAGTCCTCCATTCCTAGGACGTTGCTTATTGTCTCATGTTATGTTCTAAGACTACCCTTCTTTTTGTAATGTTGACTATGAGGGTGAGCCCGGTAGCTTGTCTTGGCCTCCGCTCTTATCTATGTAGTAGAGGTGATGTTGGATATGTCATGTGTAATGTTATGAGCTTTGACTCCCTCTTAACTCTTAATGTTTATGATATGGAAGTTTTCCCTTAGTCCCGTTGTCCCTATTTACTCTATTGTTGTAGTAGTTTATTGCTTCTGCAACCAAAGATGTATAATGATATGTTAAAAGGCTTGGTTGGGGTCCCTTTGGGGTTCCCATGCGCCGTGTCACATCTAAGCCTTACGCTTGGGTGGTGACAGTTATCTAGTGATACTGAGTTGGGGAATCATGGGGAACACAATACCCCAGTTTCTCTCCATATTGACTTTTCTCTTGTGTTGGTTAGTTTAGTCATATTTTTCATTGATTATTGCAAACCCCCCCCCCCCCCCGGGAAATAAGTTGGTTAAACATTCGAATTGTGATCATTGAATTCTCTTGAGTCTACGTATTCCCTGTGGGTTCGACCCTAACCTTTGTTAGGTTCTTTTTCTTGACAGCGATCGCTTTATCCTTTAAAAAGGAGGTGTAACTTGGGTGACATCACCATACTATCAATCAAAGTAAATCCATCCAATAGCAGTCAATGATAAATTAATCAAACACTATAAAACCTTATGGAACTAGTATTAGGCACCAAATTTTACATATTTAGAAGACAATATAATTCATCACTGTGTATACCCACAAAATTTTCATTCACTTCAGTCGTACTTCTTTAAATTAACATATGCTTGTTACAATACTATTTCTAAGGCATACTTGTTACTTGAATAGAAGATAATGACAATATTTTGAGGCTAACACAGCTATTAACTGCACTCATATTGTTCTGAAAATTTCTTACAAAAAGCGTTTCCAAAGAAATAGGTCGATTTAATGGCTATTAAAGCTTGGATTATGGCTGTTGGTACTCAAAAAACAAAGGGATTTCTCCTGTATATATGATTAGGAGGAAAGCATGGACTACAAAGTTTGGTAGGAAGAACAGAGGGGTTAGCTTACTCCAGATCTCCTCAACAACATACAACAACAAATCTCACAGTGATCTAAATCACAACAAACATCTTCACTGGAACATGGAGCAAATGAGAGTGGGTTTGCGATGGAGGAATGATGTATCCGTAGAACCACAAGAGTTTAACTGGAACATTGAAAAGAATGCGACGTAAAACAGATCATTAATAAGTTGATCGGAGGAACAAAAGAACGTGATGTTGTCTTGATTGTTGGAATGGTGGGACTAGGAGAAACAACTTTGGGCAGAAAGGTGTACAACAATCATTATTACTGATCACTTTGATGTTCACCTTATGAGGAAAAAAGAAGTACAATTATGGTAAAAACTTGCGTTCAAGAAGTTACCATGCTGATCAGTGATCCTTAGTTTCTTGGATTCCTAACTGATGAAGAGAGTGGGAAATTATTGCAAAAGAAAGTATTTAAATGCAAGAGTTTTCCCTTGGATCTACAAGAAGCAGGATTCGAAGTTGGTTGAAACTATAAGGGATTGTCTCTTGTGATTGTGCTGAATGCTGGCATTATTGCACAAAACTAAAGGTGACTCTCTGTGTTGAAAAGTTTGAAAAGGACTTAAGTTCCCCTAGTAGATAAGATCATGATATGAAGGTAGATCAATCAAGTTATGACTATTTACGAGATCATCTAAAGTAGTGCCTTCTTAGTGTTTCAATCAGTCAACACCTCCTTTAAGTAATTCAGCTCCGAAAATTCTTACGCATTTTTTATCTGGAAGATGGAAACACATCCTTCACAGCAGAAGCAACACTTAGATAGTTCAAAGCACTTGCAATTTTAAAAAAAAAAGTTCAAAGAACTTATATGGTTACTCTTCTTCTCTAAAGGCTAGCTGGTCTTTAAGTTACTCTTCTTCTGTGATGGTGTTTTTTTAATAGTAGGGTATCTAAATTATAGAATTCAAGTATCTAGATAGATATAAAACAACTTAACTGCGTCCACATAACCATAAAAATAACATTGTTGCCAGTAGAAATAGGCTAAATCTCCTTAAAAAATACACCGAAGAACAAAAATAGGTTATCCCTGGAGAACAAATTCCTATAAATTCAGCTACACAACTTATTCAAAATACCAATAATGCACCTTACCAGTCCAACAATAGATTATCTAGACTTTAGACGATTTTAGCTATAGACTTATCTTAACAATTCATTCCTATGAATTTAGCTCAGCTACTCCAATTATACAATCCAATTAAATCAATTATCCTTTGGAATAACTTAAAGTTTAAGATTATCATCTCAAAAGTCCTTTGTAGAGAGAAGAAAATAGAGGTAGAAGAAGAAGAAGAAGTAGAAGGAGAAAGGAAGGAAGAAGAAGATAAAGGAGGAAGAAGGAGAAAGGAAGGAAGAAGAAGATTATCATCTCAAAAGTCATCTCGTTCCATCTTATGTTTTTGTGCATTGAATTTTTCTTGCATTTGTTGTTGAATCCTCTCTTCTAGCTCCTCATTATTTTCTACATCCTTTCATCATCAACAATGTTTGGGAAAGTTTCAGAATCTGATGCTTTGCATTTTAAAAGTGTCTTTGTAACTCCACGTTCATACAACCTTACTCAACCTAGATTTTCAGGTGCCATAACTTCTGAATATGCATCAACTGATTGGCTACCATCTTCACTTTCTTGAGTTTCTATCATTTCCATTTCAGCCTACAAATAAGATTTAAGAGAAGAGAAAAAGAGTTAAATTATATAAGAACTAATCCAATATTTAAGAACAAACAAATGATACTCAAACTACAAATGCATGATTTCAGGTTTGGAATATTCGTAGCAAAATGCAAATTCATACTTTATCTAGACATTAAAATACTGTTTGCTTTGTTTTTACCAGGCCGATGGTAAAGATTCCTTCATACATTGGTCTAATGTTAACTATCGATTTATTACTTTAAGCACGAGGTGATAACACAACCCAAGACCAACAAGTACAGCAGTAGGCAAGTTAAGTACGCTAAAGCTCCCGCTATGAGCAGGATTTGGGGAAGGGCCCGACCATAAGGGTCTATTGTATGCAACTTTACCTTGCATGTGTGGAGATTATTCACATCTAAAAGCTTTAAAAATCTAGACTTAGGAGCAATTTTGATTCTTGTTTGATACCCTAGTTTGGTTAAAGACAAAATCCTAAATTTCTGGAGTCCTTATCTAGATTAGACTACCATACTAATTGATCAAAAAAATTGTATTACCAGATTAGTACTCTACGAAAGCACTCACAAGTGAATCAATTGATTGACTAGAACGAGAGAAGATCAATAATGCAGTCACATAGTGACTTCATACAACGTTGGAAAATAGAACTCAAAAATCTACCACTGTAGAAACCAATCACACTCAAAGAGGTGGTTGATTTTGGATTTTTAGGGGTATAATGCTCTGCGAGCTACGCAAATGAACATAAATAAAATATCATGAAATTGTATTTGCTCCTTATGACTTCCTCTGTCTATTTCTACAATATAATTAACTTCTACGATTTTGATTTACATAGACTTGTAACTTTCCTAGCTATCAGATTTTGTGTCATCTTCTTTGTATGAAATTAGGTTCAATTTTCATCACCCTGTGATTGTCAAACATTTCTTTTATTCGTTGAAGTTAATTGTAATCTATGTCAATATAACTATATGTTAAGAATCAACATAATTTAGAATTTAGTTCTTATCCTAAAAATCAGGTTTCCTTCTATACATGACTATTTATACTTCACATAATATGTACTAATATATTTGTTGCTTTATTTGTTTCAAACTTTGCCTCTTTCTATTTTGAGAAATCCAAAAATATTTGACACCACTATATTTTCGTAGAACTTTCGCAGCTTTCAAGAATTTAAATATATTAAGCTAGACTTTATTCCCAAATAGACACTTGTACTTTTAGATACGTCTATTCTCTGCCTCTCCACTTGGTAGATTCTCTTGAGACACCTCAACCTGATCCTAATGTTCTTCTTTTTAATAGTCTCAAATGGATGAAACTTAAACATTTCAAACTGACTTAACAACTTTGATGCCACCAAATGTATTTCCCTTTAACACTTTTATCTAAACCATAATCCATTTTTTCCCTTAAAATTATATCACCCATTATCTTCGTGTTGAAGAAAAATATAGAGAGACTGAAAAATGAAGGTAGGGATGCAATTTATAAAATCGAAGGAAAAGATATGATAACTTGGAAAATGAGGGTAGGGTAGCAATAGGAAAATGGGACCTTAGTTATGGTAGCTTGGATTTCTTTAGTTGGATTTTATGCTCTATTTGTTTCTATATTTGTCACGACCCAAACCTAGGGACTAGACATCACACGGCGAATAGGAAACCCGAAGGAACCCCAAACAAGCCTCTTAACTTGTCATTACACATCATTGGTCATGAAAGCATATAAGAATATTAAAAAGCAAGAATAGGGGCGAAAGGGCTAAGGGAATAAAAGCTTGCACAACATCATAGTTAAGAGACAAGAGTCAATACATATCATAGATACATAACACGTCCAACAACTACCTCTACTACATTGAGCGGGGGAAAACACAAAGCAACTAGGCTCACCCTCATAGTCAAATAGAACATAAGAAGAGTGTCTCAATACTTAACAAAAGAGAGAGTAGACTAAGGTTCCCGAAGTGGAGGACTCACCAACTAGCTTGAGTAGCATCGAACTAGCCACGTGGAGGAGGATGATCAACTTGGGCACCGGTTCCTACATGGTGACATCATGTAAGCATAGAGTATGCATTTAGTACATTTGAATGTACTAAGTATGTAGGATACAATGCAACAATAGATAGGCATCATAATCAAAATGAATAATATTAAGCAATAGGCATAATATAACAATATGGCATGCATGACCAGTGCTTAAGTAAAAAATGCTTAAGTAACTCATGCTCATATAGGACATCATATATGTAGAAGAGACCAAGCTAGCTATTCAAGGTATAAGCCCCTTGGTGGTTGTGTGGCATAAACCCCTCACATGGTTGATGATAATCACACCTTATCAACATAGTGGCGAAGTACAAACCCCTCACGTAGTTGATGAGTACAAACCCCCAACATGGTTATCCGAGTTCTTATCACCCCGGATCGGGTATGGTCTAGTGGAACACTCTATATAGAGTATATCATATACATAAGCTCATTCCATTATCATATAGTCATTCATGTCATATCTCATGCTTTAGACCTTCAACTCCTCAAGAAACCACATCCGGACATTTTATCAAACACTTAGAGGGTATGTAATGCTTGTATAAAACAATGAATTATAGAGATGAAATCATACAAGAAAATCCATTGTAAAACTATCAATCAATACCTTGCAACACCCTTAGGAAATATACATCAAAAATCCTTCTCAAATCTTATAATAGATCAAAGATTTATAGCTCAAAACATGGCAAAACAGTCATAACTTTACATAGCTTTAACATAGTGTGCAGTGAATTTTATAACAAACAAGATCCATTTGTAAATCAACTCTAAATTATACAATTTAAGCAAAAATAGAAAGGGCCACTGGTTTATCTCTCCAGCGAATCAAATTGGCCAAAGATGTGCGTTCGTGAGCCCATGCTAAAGTTTCAATCAATTCCTGCCAATATCCATGCCAAGAAATTAAGAACATAAATCCAGTAGCCCAAACAAGATGTCCAAATAAGAACATCCATGCCCAAACCGA
>JAPFFP010043677.1:0-13019 GCA_026153255.1 Solanum medicagineum | reverse complement strand
GTAAGTAGGTGACTCACCTACTAAATTATTAATTCATTCCACCACCTCAATCCTTTTACTTTATTTAAGCTTGTTATGCCCTCAAATTTAATCAACTTTCAAATTATACTCCTCACTTGATTGCCAATCCTAGATTGAGGATGAATAAATTTGTGATGGAGGTCTCCGACTTGGTGAGTGAGGAATGTCGGTTCGCCTTACTTGTTCGTGACATGGAGTTGTCTCAGTTGATAAATTATGCCAACCAAATGTACGATGAAAAGATGAGAAAAAGGAGGGACCATAAGGCCAAGAGATCCCATCATAAGGGTAAGTTCCATAGGGGTGGCCGATTCCATCACAGGCCAAGGGCCTCCTCATGATAAAAAATAGGGGATTTGCCAATGACTTCCCTAGGCCTCAAGGTGTTTGTGGTGTGGCTCTCATTGATGTGTGCCCTATATGTGGGGAGAGTCATAAGGGCCTTTGTTTGAAGGGTTCTAATGCATGCTTTGATTGTGGGGAGCTTGGGCACAAAAGGGTGGATTGTCCAAGAAACCATGGCAAGGGCCGAGGTACAAATACGGTTCCATTGGGTAGAGGTGGTCCTCAAGGTGGTTCCCCAAGGCACAACAAATTCTATGCTCTATTTAGAAGGCAAGGGGTTAGTAAGGTCTCTGATATTGTTACCGATCTATTTAAAATCTTTGACTTTGATATGTATGCTTTGATTGATCCGGGTGCCACTCTTTCCTCTTTTACCCCTCTTGTTGCTAAAAAGTTTCATGTTGTCCTCAAGTTGTTGCATGAGTCATATGAAGTGTCTACTCCTATTAGTGTCTCAATTGTTGCAAGGAAACTGTATAGAAATTGTCCTATTTGCATTTTGCATAAGTTGGTACCTTGTGATCTTGTTGAATTAGACATGGTAGACTTTGATGTCATTCTTTGGATAGGTTGGTTATATGCCTACTATGCTTCTATTGATTATAGAACCTGTAGAGTCAAGTTTTAATTTTCTAGTAAACTCGTCCTTGAGTGGAAAAGTCAAGATGTGGTGGTCAAGGGTAGATTCATTTCATGCATTAAAGCCTATAGGTTGATTTCTAGGGGGTGTTTGTATCATCTTGTGAGGGTTAAGGATGTGGAGTCCAAAGTCCCTTCCTTTGAGTTAGTTCTCGTAGTAAATGAGTTTCTTGATGTCTTCCCAAATGACCTTCCCGTATCCCTCCCGAAAGGGAGATAGATTTTTGCATAGATCTCCTTCCCGATACACAACCTATCCCTATTTCCCCTTACCATATGGCCCTGGTCGAGTTGAAGGAGTTAAAAGAGCAATTGAAAGATTTGTTGGAAAAGGGATTCTTTAGTCCTAATCAATCACCTTAGGGTGCATCAGCATTGTTTGTGTAAAAGAAGGATGGGTCACATAGAATGTATATTGATTACCAGCAACTCAATAGGGTTACTATAAAGAATAGATATCCTCTTCCAAGAATTGATGACTTGTTTGACCAATTGCAAGGGGCTAGCTTCTTCTCTAAGGTTGATCTTTGTTCCGGGTACCATCACGTGAGGGTGTGGGAGTGTGAAATTCCAAAGATGGCCTTCTGGACTAGATATGCGCATTATGAATTTGTGGAGATGTCCTTTGGGTTGACTAATGCACCGGCCATCTTTAAGGACCTAATGAATAGGTTTCTCAAGCCCTACCTTCATTCCTTTATCGTGGTCTTCATTGATGATATCTTAATCTATTCACGTAGTAGGGAGGAGCATATGGGTCATTTGAGGGTTGTGTTGCAAAGGTTAAGGGAGGAGAAATTGTATGCTAAATATGACAAGTGTAAGTTTTGTTGAAGGAGGTTGCATTATTGGGTCAAGTGGTGTCGGGGAACGGTATAAAAGTGGATCGTAAGAAGACCGATGTGATTAGGAATTAGCCTAGACCATTGACCCTGTTGGATATTAGCAGTTTCTTGGGCCTTGCAGGTTACTATCGAAGGTTTGGGAATAGGTTCTCCTCCATTGTTTCCCCTATGATAAAATTGAGTCAAAATAAGATTAAGTTTGTATGGACCGATGAATGTGAGAAAAGCTTCCAAATGTTTAAGATAGGCTTGTATTCACTCCTGTATTGTATTTACCAGATGGGTTTGAGGGTTTTGTTGTGTATTTTGATACATCTATTGTTGGTTTGGGTTGAGCGCTAATGCAAAATGGTAAGGTCATAGCCTATGCATCTAGGCAACCCAAAGTGCATGAAAGGAATTACCCTACCCATATTCTATAGTTAGCCGCTGTTGTGTTTCCATTGAAGATATGGCGTCATTATTTGTATGGGGTGCATGTGGATGTCTTTACTGATCATAAGAGCCTCCAATATGTCTTCACTCAAAAAGATCTCAACTTGAGACAAAGAACGTGGCTTGAGCTTCTTAAGGACTATGACATGAGTGTGGATTACCATACGGTTAAGGCAAATGTTGTGGCGGATACTTTGAGTCGGGTGTCTATGGGTAGCTTAGCTCATGTAGATGGTGGTGATGGGTAGATCACTAGGGAGGTGCATAGATTGGCTATATTGGGGGTTAGGTTGGAAGATATGGGTAATGATGTAGTTTTTGTTGATGGGTTTAAATCTCCCTTGGTGGATGAGGTGATAGCAAAATAAGATCTAGACTTCTCCTTGCTTGAATTGAAGGCCTTCGTGAAAGAGGGAAAATAGAGGTTTTCTGTCAAGGGTGAGATGGGCCCTTAGATACCAAGGTAGGTTGTGTTTGCCATGTGTTGATGGTTTAAGGGAGAGAATTCTTGATGAGGCCCATAATTCTTCTTACTCTATCCACCCCGGTTCCACCAAAATTTATAAAGACTTGAGGGATGTGCATTGTTGGGGAGGCATGAAGAGGGATACCGCCAAATTTGTTTCCTGTTGCCATAGTTAACAAGAAGTCAAAGCTGAGCATCAAAGGTCGGGTGGACTAACCCAAGACATAAAGATTCCTACATGGAACTGGGATGATTAATAAGGATTTTTTGGTTGGGTTGCCTAAGACTAGGAAAGGTTTTGATTCCGTATGGGTGGTGGTTGATAGGATGACAAAATCGGCTCACTTACTACCGGTTAAAACTACTTATGGGGTTCCTTTATCCATTATATCGGATCATGGTGCACAATTTACTTCACACTTTTGGAGGTCTTTTCAAAGGGGTCTTTGTACCAAAGTTCACCTTAGCACGACCTTCCACCCTAAAATGGATAGCCAAGCCGAAAGGACAATTCAAACCCTTAAATACATGCTTACGACATGAATTTTGGAGTTGGGGGGTAGTTGGGATGACCATATTCCTTTGATTGAATTCGCATAAAACAATAGCTATCACTCTATTATCGGTATGGCTCCATTAGAGGCTCTTTGTGGGAGACATTATAGATAACCAGTGGATTGGTTTAAGGTTGGAGAGGTAGCTTTATTTTGACTAGATCTTGTTATGGAGACTCTTGAGTTTGGGATGATTAGAGAAAGGTTGAAAACAATCCAAAGTCATCAAAAATGTTATGCCGATGTGAGAAGAAGAGACCTTGAATTCAAAGTGGGTGATTGGGTTTACTTGAAGGTTTCTCCAATGAAAAGAGTGGTTTATTTTGGTAAAAAGGGGAAGTCGAGTCCAAGATATATTGGTTCTTATGAGGTTGTGAAGAGGGTTGGCAAGGTAGCTTATGAGTTGAAGTTGCCTAGTGAAATGAGTTTGGTTCATCCGTTGTTCCATGTCTCAATGTTGAGAAGATGTGTTGGTGACCCTAATGCTATTGTGCCTCTTGATGTTGTTAGTGTTGTTGAGGATAAGTTGACTTATGAGGAGGTTTCGTTTCAGATCCTAGATAGGCAAGTGAAGAGATTGAGGAACAAAGAGGTGGCATCCATTAAGGTCCTGTGGAGGAACTAACAAATTAAAAGTGCTACTTGGGAGGCCGAAGAGGACATGTGAAAGCGGTATCCTTATCTTTTCCACTCTAATCAAGCCTAAGGTACTATTCCTAAGTCCACTATGTGATTTCAAGTCTTATGTTTTAGCCGCCATGTCATTCATATGCATCGATGTTTAAGTTGGCAAGTCATGATGATTTTATACTCATGTTGAGGTTTTGATAAAGGTGTTTTAAAATATGATGTTGCATTGTAGTTGGGGCTGATTTGTTTATGACCATTCTTGTCTTATATGTCTCTTTTACATTCGGGGATGAATGTTCCCAAGGGATAGATATTGAAAAGACCCTAAAAAGTGCGCAAAAGTGTACCTCAGAATGCCCAGAATTTTAAATTCCATATATCTCAAAATCCATTTGTTATTTTGAAATCCGATTTATATTCTTGTTTAGGGGGTCAATATTAGGGAGAAAAGGGTCTAACCCTGATTTTAGAGCAAATGATTAGCAATTTCAATTTTCACAATTTTCAATTTCTAGAGACAATCCGCGATAGCACCGCGACATGCAGCTGTCGCAGATATGTGTTAATTTGGCCTTCGCGATAGGTCCGCGTTGCGGACCTGTGTATTTTGCTGCCGGTGATTTCTATCTCGATCCAAATCTTTGGGGTCTTGGGCCTAAGTGTTCCCTAATGTGTTTTACCTATATTTACCCTTATTTCACCTTTATGTCATCCTAAGTATTTCCTTATACTCCCCAAAACACTTAGCCATATTTTCACTTCAAAATTCAACACTCAAAACCCTTATCCGGAATTAAGGATTCTCTTCAAGCTTCAAGTTTCCATTTTCAAACTTCATCAAGAACTTCCCCAAAGCTAAGGTATGTGGTTTTGAACCATTGGGTACTTTCACCCATGGTGCCTAAGCCTCCTTTTTGCTAATATTGTATGATCTAAAGTTTATTTTACATGTAAGTCTTGTATATTGAGAAATTTACTGCACGGTGATTTTAGTTCATGAAAGTATGGTTGTTTTAGCATGTTTTGAGCTCCAAATCTTGGATCTAATGTTGGATTTGATGAGGGGTAATCTTGGGGGTATTACAAGGTGTTGATTAATGGTTTTACTATAGATTTTCTTGCATGATTTCATCTCCAAATTGCATGGTCATTTACCCCTCAGTACACAAGCCCAAGGTGTTTGATAAAATGTCCGGTTATGGTTTCTTGAGAAACTAAAGGTCCTCAAAGCATGAGATATGATATGAATGATGTTATGATGATTAAATGATCTTATGTATATTAGTATTCCTATATGAAGTGTTGCACTAGAGCGTGTGATGAATCTTATATAAAGTGTAGAATCAACCATGCCCAATCCTTGGGACTTGAGCACCTAGATAACCTAGTGAAGGGTTTGTACTTCTCCACCTGGTGATAGGGCGACATCATCACTAACCAAGATGGGGTTTATATTCTTCAACCTAGGAAAGAGTTTGTACTTCTACAACATGGTGATGGGGAGCCATTATCACCAACCTAGATGAGGGTTAGTACTTATCCACCTAAGTGAAGGGGTGGCAACGTCACTAACCTACCAAGGGGTTGATGCTTTGGAAATTTAGTTTGGTCTCTTCTACACATATGATATCCTATGTGAGCATGGGTCACTCAAGCATGCTTTACTTATGCATTGTTCATACATGTCATCTTGCTATAATATGCTCATTGCCTGTTGCTATTCATTTTGATCATGATATTTATTTCTTGTTGCATTGCATCCCACATACTTAGTACATTCAAACGTACTAACGCATACTCTTGCCTACATAATATCACCATGTAGGAAACGGTGCTCAAATTGATCATCCTCCCCCTCCACTGGCTAGTCGATGCTATTCCAAGCTTGTTGGTAAGTCCTCCATTTCGGGGAACTTAGTTTATGATTGCTATTATCTATGAATTGGGACACTTTCTTATGTTCTATTTTGACTATGAGGATGAGCCTGGTTACTTTTTCTTGGTCCTCACTCTATCTATGCATTTAGAGGTTTTTGTTGGACAAATGTGTGATTAGGATATGAGCCATGACTTCTTGTCTTTAATGTTGATGTTTTGGCAAGCTATCCCTTAGCCCCTTTTCCCTTTCTGCTTGTTTTATGTCGTTTACATGCTTCCGCAACCGATGATGTGTAATGATAAGTTGAGAGGCTTGATTGGGGTTCCTTTGGGTTCCCCATTCGCCTTGTCACGTCTAGGCCCTAGGCTTGGGTCATGACAAAAAGTTCATACCGTAAGTTGAGTGGGTGGCTATTTGGCCCATTTTATGTACGTTTGTGTAAGGTTTGAGTATATGACCAGTATAGAATTTTTGTTCCCTAGTTATGATTAAGCATTTTGTTACTATGGCATATGACACTTGCTGCGTTGCATCCCGCATACTTAATACATTCAAACGTACTAACACATACTCTATGCCTACATGATGTTACGTGCAGGGACCGAAGCACCTCTTGATCATCCTCCCACATGGCTAGTTTGGTGATTTGGAGTTAAGCTTTGGTGAGTCCTCAAGTTCGAGGAAACTACCTTTACTACTCTTGCTATGTTGAGACTTATTCATGTTGAACACTTGTTATTATGAGGGTGAGCCTCGAGAGTGCCTTTGCCCCCGCTCTAATCTATGTTTAGGTGTTGTTGGATATTAAGATATAATTATGCTATGAGCTTGTCTCTTGAAACTTTTTGCGATTACCAAAGACTTTCCTTAGCCTTGTTTCCCTTATTTATATCTCTTATTATTTTTATTTTGCTTCAGCGACCAAGGATGTGTGATTAATATGCTAAGAGTCTTGTTTGGAGTTCCTTCGGGTTCCCCAATCGTCATGTCATGTCTAGGACCTAGGCTTGGGTCATGCAAGGATAATGCTTGGAAATAGTGCAACTTGTCAATTAAAATCATCCTTAGAACTACTCAAATTAATCATACATATCATCTTTCAAAACATAGACATTAAAACATGAAATTCATCTCACACAATTCTCAACTTTATAGTTATAATCATACAATACATAATCTCATAATAGCTTAATATTATCAAAGAGTTACTCATCAAAACCAATGCTTCATAAAATCAAATCAAAGGGGTTCCATACCACAAAAATCTATCACAATGTTCTCATGAGCTCATAGCATGCATGATAGCCCTTCAACATTCTTAACATTAGTAATTTACTTGACTTAAAATAGGACTTTCATCAACATAGAAGTTTGTCAAATACTTTAGCCAAAACATAGTGAATAACATGCACATAATCTTAAAATCATGCAATTCAAGAGTATTAAACATGAGAGGAGCAAAATAGTATTATTTAAGAATCATTCAGAACAACCCACCAACATTGTAATAAAACCCTTAGTTTGTGTACCATGAAATCCATCTTATAAATCCATAATCTTCTGTAGTTTTCATAGTTCATATCATGTATGGTTCCAATAGATAAATATCAACTCATAGAATAAGCTTTAAAAAGATATTCATGCATAATCAACTAATACTTGATAAAATCTAACATAATTGATGTTCATGATGCATAGTAAGAAATACACATAAAGAATCTAACCCTGAAAATGTGTAATTTCATGAAAAAAAAGGGGAGTTGTGATCCAGGGTGAAAGGACCCATGGATGAAGATCCACATACCTCAAATTCTTAAAATGTATAGAGGAAACTTGATGAGAGTTGGAGGACTTCACTTGGGCTCTCGAATTCCAACCAAAATTTTTGAAAATCTTGAGATTGAATGGTGGGTTTGATGATGAATTGGGACGATTTTGGGGTGTTTATGAGAGACTTATGGTATGGAATGGCTGAAAAAGTGAAGGATTATCGTCTATAGATATTACATTACTACCAAATTACCCTCAAGGGAAAAGGAAGATTTTTGAAAAATATTTTATCTATGGTGTGGCAATTCCGCGATGCGGACTTATTGCGACCTTATTGATTTGTGAAATTTCACCAAAGAAATTATTTTTTCGACATGGGCAGCCTATACATTGTAGGTTACCATTTTTGCACACAACTATATCCTCTAAACAAGAATATGAAGTCGGATTTGCGAAATAATGCACGAATTTTAAGATATTAAAAAAATGCATCATAGGGTATTTTCGAGCTACTTTGAGGGATATTAGAGTTATGACATGATATATAATCACATAATGTCTAAGATATGGTTGTTTGAGCAATTATGGGTGTTTAAACCAACATGTACAAGTATGAAAGAACTATTAGTATGCATGAAAGTATGATTTGGCTCTTTAGCCCAAGTATGCATGATTACGAAGTAAGTTTTGATTTTAAGGATATATATGCATGATGAAGATTTGAAAAGACTTATTCGCCTTTTTAAAGTATGTGTATGTATATGTATTCCTGTATGTTGATGGCTTAGCACCGAATAAGATTGGAGATAATTCTCTTTTTTCATAACTACATTCCAGCCTTGGTATGTGTTTATGCCTCTTTACAAGATGATTATGAAATTGTTCTGGAATGATTGCATCGTAAGAAAGGTGGCTATCACACCGGAATGACTGGACATAAGGAGTGTTGTAGGCTATCTTTGGCTAGTAATTTACTCTCATTCGATGGGAGGCTTTCATCGGACAAATTTATGTACCAGCTAGCATGGGTTTGAGATGTCGGTTAAGTTCCTATCCCCGTATGTTGAAGTATTATGGCATTCAAGCATCATGGATTCCATGGCATATTGATGTTTTATTCTTCTTTATATATTTCCTTCTATATGTGCCTTTGTCATCTACATTAATTGCAGGTTGGTAAATTCATAAGCATTTGCATGCCCGTATACTTTGTATATCCAAAGTACTAATGCATACTCTTTACCTATATGATCTAACCATGTAGGAACCAGAGACCATATTCATCCACCTCTTGATAGTTAGCATGGATTATGAGAGTTTCTTCTGGTGAGTCCTATCATCCAAGGAAAAACTACTTTATATCTGCCTATATGGCTATTTTCACTTATGTCTTTACTTTGAGGGTGAGCCCGGGATGTGTCTTGACCCCTTTCCTATTTCATAACTTAGAGGCATAGTTGAACATCATGTAAACTCTATGTATGGGCTTTATGTGTTATGGAACTTGTTTGTTGAGACTATGATTATAGATATCTCTTTGACGTTGATGTTATGACGATATGTTCATGATGAGATGTGGAAATGTCGAAAATCTTAAGTCCCTTCTATCCCCATAGTTTGATTCATACCCTTAGTTCATTTGTGCTATGTGGTATGTGAATCCATGCTAATCCCTATCCATATGGCATCCCCATAGCATGAGTCATACATACCCGTCCTTTAGAGCTATATCTTTATTGTTTATTTATGCGCTTCCAAACTAATGATGTGCATATGGATGCTATGAGGCTTGTTTGGGTACTCTCGGGTTCCCATTCGCCATGTCACTCCTAGGCCTTAGGCTCGGGTCGTGACATTTCACCAATGAAGGACATGGTACATTTTGGCAAGAATGGAATATTAAACCCTATACATGTAATAAGATCTTGGGGCATGTTGGCAAAGTTGCATATGAATTAGAATAAGCCATGGAGATGAACATGGTTCATCCAGTCATCCATGCTTCCATGTTGAGGAAGTATGTTGAAGACCCTATTTCCATTGTGCCTTTAAAACTAGAGAATGTTGAAGAGAATTTGACTTTTGTGAAAGTTCCGATGGAAATCATGGATAGGCAAGTGAAGAGGATGAAAAATAAAGACATAACATCTATCAAAGTCCTTTGGAGAAACCAAAAAGTTGAGAGCGCAACATGGAAAGCCGAACTCGATCTGAAAAAGCAATATCCATATCTCTTCTAGTCTAATCATTCTTGAGATACTATGATTTTTTCCACTTGAGAACCTCCCATCCTTGTGTCACACCAAAAGTCCCATTAAGGTGGTCAGGCACCTTTTGCTGACAAGGCTCGAGAGAACCAACCTACAATCATGCGGTATCTGTGAGTATTAGAAGTTACTTCTATACTAAACATGCTCTCAGGAACGTAGACAGTAATAACAAGCCAAAAGTAAATATATATGGCTAGGACATTGGAGTGACAATGTCTAAAATTTGAGATATGGCTATACTTTACTTTATATAGCCTATAAAGCCTCTAGATGCGAAACATTATTTGATAAAGGTCAGGATAGCCCCGCTTCAAGATTTGACACTATACAATACAAAATGTATGCTCTAGATACAAAAAACTTTGAAAAAACCAGGAGCTTAGTAATATTAGCCGGATATCTTGACTTCTACTAGGGAGATGTACTAGCTCCTATGTCAGTATAATGAAATGTAGCTCCTCTATGAGAGACGTCAGTATGATATAATATACTGAATATGTAAGGCAAAAAGTACTATATGCTACATAAGAAGTCAAATATAATCATGCACTAGTGTAAGGATAAGAGACCACCTTTAGTTCTATTGTGGAATCATGTGCTTTATCTACTTTTCATTACTTCATCTTTCTTTACTTTACAATATGTGCACAATATACAATACAAATGGCTAGCTAATCAGTGGTAGGTCTATATTGGGATCTATCCATGCTAGTCTTTCCCTTCACTCATAGGGTACCCTCATAATACTGGGGATTGACCCATGCTCGGTGATTCTTCTACCCCTGGGTTACCACCCATCAATAAGCAACTTCACTATAGCTATCAATTATACTTTGGATGGTTCTTTTGATGGTGATAACATTTTGAGTTGTAGGACAATAGACATAGCACGGACATGCAGACAATCACATAAGACAATACCATAATGAAGATATTAGGTTAAACAATTAATGAAACACGTAAGAGACAAAATAACATATCAACCTTATTAAGCTTAACAGATAACACATGTATCTTAGTATCTAAAGTATATATCCAGACTTGACAATGACTATATATTGGAACATATAGACATGTTGAACAATGGATACAAGGTTACTAGCCATGTTTGAGTTTTTAAGTAACTTTATATGCAAAGGAACAATCAAGCATGCCAAATAATAGGAAATCGAGTAGCCTCGCATACTTTGTTGTACCACCTCGCTATTACCTCAAAGTAACCTTCCTTTTTTTCAAATATTTATATATAATAGAATAGGTGAAAAAGCTAGTATTAGTAACTAATAAACACATTTTTGGAAGTCCGATCTCACAGAAAAATGATACTCGGGTAGCATGCCCATAATTACGAACCCAAGGTTTTTCTTTAAACTTTTCCTTCTCTAATCACATTTGTCTAATACAAACCTTCATATCTATGTCATCTCCAGATTATTTTAGTTCTATAATATGCTTAAAAGAGTTAAAAGATACAACACAAAACAACTCCACACAAACACACAATTAGGTAGCATCACATTTCCAACTCGAAACTTAGGTCTTTTGAACGAACAGTCGTACGATAAGTGCACCTTTGAATGAACCGTGACGTCGTCACTGGAAACGACCTTAGTCTAAAAATTAGCTAAGTGTCTACAAACACTTACCATAGACGTTTGTACAGTCTATGGTGTGTTGTACGAGCCGTGGTTCTTTTTCATGGGATCCCTAGACACTTTTTAGTGCTCGTTTTGATTAATAGATTTCTCGTAATTTTGATTTTTTATAAGGGTCATTTGTGACTTTCTAATATATCCTAAACCCCTAAAAAGACCTATATTCCTTCATTCTTATAAAAATTCATTCATCACACTGAGAACAATAGAAATTTCTCTTCTTAGAACTCCTTTCAAGTTTGCCATTGAAGATTCAACTTGGATATTCAAGGAGGGCCTTCTTCTCGAAATCAATTTCTTCTTAATTCTTCTAGATATCTAAGGTATGTGGGATTGATTAATGATCTCTTTCAATTGTGAAGACCCCAAAGACTTCTTAATTTTAATTTATGAATTTTTAGCCTACTTTGAATATGGATCTTTGATATTAGTATTTGGTTGATTAAATTAAGATATGAACTATATTTAATTGATGTTCTTAAAGTAATTTAAGCCATATTATGTTGAATTTATGAACGTCTGAATGTGCAGGTCCCATTAAATATTGAATCTATACATGGATAATTTCAAGTATGCTTTGATTTATTATTTCTTCATGAATTTACTATGATTTCATTATATTATGATGATTTAACAATGATACCCTAGTACCCATGCTATTCACTCTTTCCTCATCGCATATGCATGCATGAACATTAATTTTCATGAAATTTATGAAGTAGGTTAAGACCTAATTATGTTTATGGTTTTGATTTTAAGGCAAGTATAGTTATTTTCATGACCAAGCCTAGGGCCTACATGTGATACGGCGAATGGGAAGCTCTAATGCAACCCAAACAAGCCTCTTAGCATATTATATGCATATCCTTGGTTGCAAAATATAAGATAAATATACAACAAATAATTCAAGGGGAATAAGGCATATGATTCACGCTATGGGGATTAATAGGGGAAAGGAATTTCAATGAATCACGTAACAAGGACTCAAGCAATGGGGAAATCGAGACTTAGGACTTTCATCACTTTTCACCATTATCAATAGCATCATATAAGGGATAGGGTATAAGGGATAAGTCTCTATAAAATCTCAACATCACATAGTAAGTACATAGCGTAGTATCAAACAACATCTCTAAGCATGAATCGGACAGGGACCAATACATGTCCAAGGCTCACACTCAAAATAAAAAGTATACTGAAATAAATTCTTAATATAAGCAAGATAAAAGTGGGATATTATCCCCAAACTAGAGGGCTCACCACAAGCACAATCTTCTATGATTTAAATGCTAGCCACGTGGAGGGTATCGAGGAGTGTCGATCCCTACATGGTTAAACCAAGTAGGCAAAAATTGTGTGTCACTACTTTGAATGTACTAGTATGTAGGCATGCAATGCACAAAACATGAGTCATAAAACTAGTGAACAACCTATAACACCCCACACCTTACAATATTGGTACAATTCAAGAGAAACAAGATATGAAAAGGACAAATGACGCTAAATTTCA
>JAPFFP010043676.1:0-13020 GCA_026153255.1 Solanum medicagineum | reverse complement strand
ACGAAAACCAAGATTTGCTTTATCCGGTATCAAACGAGAACTGCGAGCAAATAGAACACCTTTCAAGAGTATCAATACTGTCACAGGCAAATAAGGCTTAGCTGATCGTATTACTATCGAGTCAACTTGTTGGAAGCCGACTTTCGTTCTTTGGACCAACCTATGACCGAAGAAAAATGAGTTCGTCACTCTTTATCACATACACCGGGAGAAATCTAAGCCCGGATATGTGATCAGCATGAAAAATTATTCGGAAAAATGGTCTCGATTGATTTTTAGAGCAACCAGATCAAAAAAAGATCAAAAAATCATTTTTTGATGCAAAATGATTTTTAGAATAAGTATGCGACAGGTGTGCAATGCGCACCTGACGCGAACTTACACTTGGATTTGGTCCAAATATTTTCTATAGGATTAGAAATTGAGCAAAAAAATTTTGAAAGAAAAAACACAGGTCCGCTCCAGGTCCACATCGCTGACCTGGTCCCCCGACCCATTCCACCATTGTTCAAAATTTTAAATCTTTCGAGAGGCATTCCAGACATTTCTCCACCCCTTCTAAACTTAATCCACAACTAATAGAGGTTGGTTATGGCCTAAAAAGGGTTCCTAAACTCATTCTAAAGTATGTTACACTGAAACTAAGAGGAGACTGTAAGCGAAGGAGAGGAGAAAAAGCTAGAGTTTCAAGAGGATCGTGTGAGTTCTTCCAAGTTAGTCTGAAATCAAAATCTTTCAGGTATGTAAGGCCACCTAAAAATTCTATTTTTGTAGTTATGCTATGTTCTTAGCAAGAAATCAAGCCAAAAGCCAAGTCAGTTTTATTCCTGTGAAGTTGTTGAGATATACTAAAGTTTTACCATGCAAATTTTATTGTAATTATTACTCTTATTCTAAGAATTTTATTGTTGATCATACTTCTTTAAATCATAAAGTATTATTACAATTACAGGAATCCTAATTGAGTTGAGAATTATTTTACCTAACATGTTTTACTTGCATTGAAAAATGATCAGTTTACTACAAGCACTTAACTAGACTTATGTACAGTTGAGTTAAAAGATTCTATGGAGATTGATATGAAACAAGTTCAGAAAAGGTAGTTTAAAGAAAATATATAGAGCTAAGGCTCTAAGCAGTATATTTTCAGTTTTCCCCTAAAGTGGGACATTTTCACAGTTAATGAGCACAGTGCATGTTTTGGGAGTAGCATTGAGCACCAAGGTGAGTACGAGTTCAATAACTCCAACCCCATGAACTCCGTAGCCAACGTAGGATAGGATTGTACCAGATGTACAATTCCTCATATGCCACTGAGATGGCTAGTTTATATGGATCCACAATACTTCATCCCTTACCTCGGCAAGGTATGGGATGGCCCTGCCAACGTGGGCAGTACGTTGTATCATCACGAAGCTCATAGTGATGGTTGTCAGTTAGAGAAACTCCCCAAGCTATAGTGTACATTATTTTCACATAAACAAAGTTGTACTTATTTACACATTAAATCAGATATTTTTCTATAATGCATTACTTATGATTTGACTTATTTCTACATTGAATCTGTGATTTGAGCATTTTACCTTGAGTTTTCCTGTTTTGGCTATTTTACATACTTGGACATCCTACGTACTGACATCCTTTGGGTCTGCATCATTTTATGATGCAAACATAGGTGACAAAGTCCCTCAGTAGGCATATGACCAGGTGATTCAGCAGATCTACTTAGCCAGTGGTGAGACCTCTTTAAAATTAGAGGCTCATTGATGTTATTTCCTTAAGTTTAAGTTACTTTCTTTTAGTTTGGGGTAGTTGTGGCCTGTCACGGTACCCATTCTCTAGTTATGACTAGTAAAGGCTTCATAGACTGATAGACAGTGTTTTAGTATCTCTTTCAGATTGTTGACTTCCTTGTTGATCTGTTCCATTATAATTTCGTAAATGAATTCAATGGTTGTGTCTACGTCGAGCCTGTTACTTTTGCTTAAGTCTTTCGCTGAGTACAGTAGTCAGGCCAAGTGGTTCGCTTGGGACCAACAATTGATTTCTGAGTGCCGGTTATATCCAGGATGTAGACTCGGGACGTGACACTATTATTCTAATATTTTTTAGTTTTTTAATTGTATACTGATTATATTTCATTTTATTCTCATTCTCAACATTTATTTCATGTGATTTCAATGCAATTTTTCATATTATTGTATTGTTTTCATTCTATGTTTATTTTTTTATCAGCGCATTAGTGTTACTTTTTCCAAATTTTTAAGTTAAAGGTAAATTATTTGTTGAATAAAGTTGAACAATATATTTTTTTTCTTTTAAATCATATTTATGTACTTTATATTGAAATTTGACGAAACAACATTATTATTGTTTTTATTTAATTTTGTGTCATGCCCCGGGAGAGGACCAAGATGTAGTCGGCACACAGAGACTATTGCTAGTCCCCAAGCGAACCACTTGGCTTCATCACTTGTATTCATTCATTCTTACATTCTACTAATCAGCAGAAGACAAAGGAACAGTAAATAGGCACATCTTATCATCTAGTCTCAAAATAATAATAATATAATAGAAGAAACTAGCTCACAATCTTAACAATCAACATTCTACTCTAGTTATGACTCTCTAGCACTATCAGGTGGTGCCAATGATAGACCCGTGGCTACCTCAATCAAAATGAAGCTAAGAAAATCTAACTCTAAAGCAAGATGAGAATAAAAGCAATGAATCCTCCAAAGTACATAGAGGCTAACCAATCAGCTGAATATCCAAGATCCTCAATGATGCTCCTATTAATGATCTCTAATCCCTCTTTTTGAATCATAAAATGATGCAGCGCAGACTGGCGTTAGTATGTGGAATGTACAGTATGTAAAATAGCTTAATGAAATCAAAATAGGTAGAATAATATGAAACAATAATCAACTTAATCTAGAAATCAATCAACATGTGAAATGTTTATCTAAAGTAAGAATAAAGAGTAGACAAGTGACCTATCAACCCATCAAACCTCATCAATCAAATTAGACTCATCTCAACTCATCTCATCTCATCTCAACTCAGAGTACTCGATTTTGGAATTTTCTGGGAGTTTATCTTATCTGACACAATCACTTATGAGCCAGTGCTTGTACAACAATCTCGTTGATGTTGCCACAACTGTTTCGTACTTGCTAGGTAGGGAACGAATCGAAACCACAATGTACAAGTCCAAATGGAGATAGCAATCTATAAGTCCTCTATTGATTTCAGGGACTTCTAATCAGAGGGAACCTCAATATAATGTGATGTAATGGTCCTAATCCTCACCTACACTTGCCTATGTAGTTTGACGAGTATGACTTAGATTAACTCTTACTATTTCGGTGCTCAATACTCCTCCCATGACTCAATGCTCAAAAATAATCCATCCATTCAAACTATCTCAATCAAATCATCTCAATCAGCCTCGTGGAGGCACTCTCTTTCAATCAGTCTGATAGAGACTCTAATAATCTCATCAATCAACATCTCAATCAATAGCTCAAGACTAAGAACAATTATTAGGGAAAAATCGAATAGAAAAATCATTAGAGTTCATTCAGGAAGACTCATGGACCATCAAATACCATCAATCTATCATCATTCTCACATTGACAATCACAATCTCTATCAACATTCCCAATCAAGGATCTAGACTCAATCCCTACCTTCATTCATGCATGCTTTCAAAATTATCATTTAGGGTTATGCAATATCTCATGAAATTATTCGATTCAAGAAAGATAAGTTTATGATGATCATCAACATAAGAAAATACATATAATTAGCATAAATTTTCAAGAAAACAATCAAGAAATTATGTATGTAGACTTATGAACTTTCCACTCTCTTCTAAGACCATCTATGGTGCACATGAGAGAATAATCTCATGCTTTTAGTTTAACCTTACATACCTGGGATGAAGCTTTACCTATCAACCTTCAAGAATTGCCTTTGAATTCTTCAATCTAACTTCCCTCTTCTTTCCTCTCAAGCCCTAATCTTTCCAATACTTAGAAAAGGACTTAGAATGGATTTTAGTCCCTATTTATGCATCAATATGACCTAATTGGATCATTTTTTGAGTTTAGGACGGGTTAGAAATTGACTATAATGCCCTCAAAATAAAAGAAAACTTTCACCTCGCGGACTGGGCACGCACATGTACTTTTTTTCCCAAAAATTTTCCGAATGAGTTTTCAGTTCCCGTCGAAAAAATTAAATAACATACAAGGAATGTCTGCGTCCCAAGAGAATCACGCCTTGGATGCGTACAGCCACGCCACTGGAAATTGTTTTGGGTCGAAAAATTATTTTTCGATCCAATGGCTCTAAAATTCAAATGAGGCCACTTCCCCACTCAATTTATCATGCTGATTGCATATCCTGTCTCAGATTTACAAATAGAGCATGGGAAGACACGTTACGGGCACATCTCTATTCTAGGGGTATTTCAGTAATTTGACCGGGTGTTACATCATCTCCCCCATGGGATCATTTGTCCTTGAATAATGAGTAAGGGTGGATATCAAGGCACGAACAGATTCAAACTCATCTCAACATTCACATCTATCAATCAAACTCTCCACTCTATCTCAATCATCAATCAACTCTATTTGGACTCAAGAATAGATAATCAACTCAAGAAAAGACAATCAATTTAGTTATAGGTAAGAAAATTACCTTAAAAATTTTGATCATTTGGCACAAATAGGTGTGGATATTTTGTTTTCATCTCTTCCTTAGGTTCCTATGTGGCTTCCTCAATGAATTGATTCCTCAACTAATTGATTCCTCCACAGGACTTTTCTCTTTAGTTTTCAACTTGCAAATCTGGCAATCAAGGATTTGGACAGGGGTTTCTTTGTAGGTCAAGCTATCCTTCACTCCAATAACCTTCATAGGGATCACCAAGTTAGGATCTCCTAAATATTTCTTCAACATCGACACGTGGAACACTGGATGGATACCATCAAACTCGGAAGGCAACTCTAATTCATAAGCAACCTTCCCAATCCTCTTTACAATCTGATAAGCTCCAATATAGAGTGGACTTAATTTACACTTCTTCTCAAATCTCATGATACCTTTCATAGGTGACACTTTCAAATATACCTAATCATTTACCTCAAACTCCAAATCTCTCCTCCTCACATCGGTGGAGGATTTCTAGCGACTCTATGCAGTCTTCAGTCTTTCTTTAATGACCTTAACCTTCTCCATTGATTTGGACAAGATCAGGCCTAATTAACTCCACTTCTCCAACCTCGAACCACTCAATCGGTGAGCTACACCTCCTCCCATATAAGGCTTTATAGGGAGCCATCTAAATGCTTGCATGAAAACTACTGTTATATGCAAATTCAATCAATGGTGGGTGATCATCATAGTTTTCCTTGAAATCAAGAACACAAGCTCTCAACATATCCTCTAATGTTGGAATTTTAGCTCAGCTTGACCATCTGTCTGTGGATGAAAGGATGTGCTCAAATTCACTTTCGCACCTAGTCCTTTCTGGAACAATCTCCATAATTGGGAGGTGAATTGAGCTCCTCTATCCGAGATGGACAAGGGAACTCCATGCGACCTCACAATCTCTTGGATGTACAACTTGGCGTACTCCTCCGTAGTGTTAGTTATCTTAACTGCTAAGAAGTGAGCCGATTTGGTCATCCTATCCACAATCACCCATATCGAATCATGTTGCTTTCAAGACCTTGGTAGACCAGTTATGAAGTCCACATTGATCATCTCCCACTTCCACTCAGGAATTTCAAAGTTCTGAGCTAATCCATATAGGTTTTGATGCTCAACTTTCACTTGCTAATAATTCGGGCACTTCGAGACGAACTTAGCAATATCCCTCTTTATTCCAGTCCACCAATAGACTTCTCTCAAGTCGTGGTTAATCTTGGTAGAGCCAGGATAAATGGAATATCTAGTGTTATGAGCTTCAGCCATGATTCTATCTCGAATACCATCAACATCTAGAATGCACAATCTACTGTGGTATCTCAAAACCCTATCTCTCCCTTTGGAGAAGACCATCACTTTTTGTTCATGGACAGCCTCCTTCAATTGGAGTATGGTAGGATCTCGATCTTGCTTTTCTTTCACCTCTGGCACCAAAGATGAAGCAAACCTGTTCTGAATATTAACTCCTCCCTTATCATTCTCCTCAAGTTGAACTCCTAATCGAGCCAATCGATGCACTCTTTTAGCTAGTCCCTTCTTTCCTTCCTCAATATGGGTTGTGCTACCCATTGACAACCTGCTAAGAGCGTCAGCAATATGTTAGCTTTACCTGGATGGTAAAGGGTGCTCATGTCATAATCCTTAAGCAACTCCAACCATATTCTCTATAGCAGGTTGAGCTCTTTCTGACTGAAAACATACTGCAAGCTCTTATGGTCAGTGAACACATCCACATGCACTCCATACAAGTAGTGGCGCAAGATTTTAAGTGTGAACACCACCATTGCCAACTCAAGATCATGGGTCGGATAGTTCCTCTCATGAATCTTAAGTTGTTTGGAAGCATATGCTATCACTTTCCCTCTCTGCATCAGCTCATCCCAATCCAACTCTCGAAGCATCACAATAGATTACAAAGTCCTCTGTTCCATCGGGCACGGTTATAATGGGTACAGTAGTCAGTCTAGTCTTCAACTCTTGGAAGCTTTTTCACATTCGTCGAACCACTGAAACTTGACCTTTTTCTTAGTCAATTTAGTCAATGAAGAAAATCCCTCAACAGATCTGCGGCAATAACCTGCCAACCCCAAGAAACTTCTTATGTCAGTTGGAGAGGTCGGTTTGCGCCAGTTCTTAACCACTTCAATCTTCTAAGCATCTACCCAAATACCATCACCGGAGACAATATGGCCTAGGAAAGCCATTAACTTATGCCAAAATTCAGATTTTGAGAATTTTGCATACAACTCATGGTTCTTAAGTGTTTGGAGGACAATCTTGAGGTGATTTGCATGCTCCTCTTCATCTCTTGAATATACCAAAATGTCGTCGATGAAAACAATCACAAACATATCTAGATATTGTCTGAACACTCTATTCATCAAGTACACAAAGGTTACAGGTGCATTCGTCAACCCAAATGACATGATGGAGAACTCAAAATGGTCATATCTAGTCCTAAAGGCTGTCTTTTGAATATCACATTTCCTTACTTCCAACTGATGGTAGACAGATCTGAGGTTTATCTTTGAGAAACAAGAGGCACCCTGAAGTTGGTCAAACAAATCATCTATCCTTAGGAGAGCATACTTATTCTTTATCATGACCTTGTTCAGTTGTCTATAGTTAATACACATTCTGATAGACCCATCTTTCTTTTGCACGAGTAGAACAGGGGCACCCCACGGAGAAAAACTCGGCCTCATGAAACCCCTCTCTAACAAATCTTTCAATTGTTCTTTCATTTCTTTTAACTCAGCGGGGGCTATCCTATAAGGTGGATTGAGATAGGTTGGATATCGGGAAGAACATCAATCCCGAAGTCAATTTCCTTATCAGGAGGGACTCCAAGTAGATCCTCGGGAAACACTTTAGGAAACTCATTCACAATCGAGACTGACTCAAGAGTAGGAGACTCAACATCATCAGATGTAACTCTCACAAAGTGGTAGATACAACCTTAACAATCATTACTCTGGCTCTAAGATAGGAGATAAACTTTCCCTTCGGTGCTACAGAATCACCCTTCTACTCTGAAATTGGTTAATTCGAAAATTGAAACTTAACGGTTCGGGCTCTACAATCAATAGAGGCATAACAGGGTAGAGCCAATCAATGCTAAGGATCAAATCAAAATCAGTCATATCTTAACCCAATCAGATCAATGATAGTATCGCTATGATGGATGGATACTACACAAGCTCTATAGACTCTCTCAGCCCGAATAGACTCACCTACTGGAGTAGAAACATCAAAAGGGTTCAAAAGGACTCTCAGGGGTTCTGTCAAATCTACTCGTCAAATAAGAAGTTACAAAAGATTCTGTGGCACCAGGATCCATCAACATATAACAACCAATAGAAAATACTCGAATCATACCCGTCAGAACATCTAGGAGTTCTCCTGATTATGTCGTCTACGCATGGTATACAAATGGTTTGTGGCCCTGCTTACGCCTGACGTAGTACCACTATGATTTCCTTTAACTTGTGAAGCTGGTGCAGTAGATTGACCCCAATCAGCCACTTTGGCACAATCTCTTTGATAGTGACCCACTTGGCCACACTTGTAGCATACATCACTCCCCCATGACATCTCCCCAAGTGCAATTTATCACACTTGCCACATGCTGGCTTACCTAATAAACCGTGAGCCACACTGGCTTGTGACTGAGATCCATAGACTCTATCATTCTGGGACCACTGATCATTTCTGACTCTAGGTGCAGATGCACTAGCAGATGATGGTACTGGAAATCCAATTCCATTCCCCTTCTTTCCAACCTCATGGCTGGATGTTTTCACTTTCTTATTTCTGAATTCCTCTTTATCGTGATGTCTCTCCTCATCAGCTTATTGGACAAAGGTTATCAATCTCCCAATATCCATGTCACTCATAAGCATTTCTCCCCTCCCGTCTCTCTTTAGCCCTCTATTCAACCCATCAACATATATCTTCATCCTTCCCCTCATATAAGAGACCATGTCCTGGAGCATATCGAGACAGTTGAGTAAACTTCAGCCCATACTCTTGCACATTCATAGAGCCCTGTTTCAAGTTCAAGAACTCTCTTACCTTAGCCTCTCTTCATTCTCTTGGGAAGAAGCGCCCCAAGAAAGGTTCCTCGAACATAGCCCAAGTCAGCACGAGGGCATCCTCTCCTCTACCCTTCTTCCATTGATCATACCAAAGTCTGGCCACAACTTTGAGTTGGTAAGTAGCTAGTTCCACTCTATCAGCATCAGCGACATGCATCACTTGGAACATTTTCTGGAGCTGCTCCACCTAGTTCTCAGGATCCTTAGTGGATGTAGACCCTGTGAACTCAGCCGGTTTCATCCTAAAGAATTCTCGAACTCTAGGAGTGTCATGGGCATCCTGTCAACCCGCTCCTTGTCTCGCAGCTGCAATAGTCTGGGCTAGAGTTTGAATAGCCTGGCAAAACTCAGCATTGGGAACCTCATCTTACGGGGGTTACACAACAGGGATAGCTTGTTCCACGGGCTCCTCATGTCCTTGAGGCTCAAGTGGTTTAACATGTTGTCTGGCGGGATGTCCTCTACCTCTAAAGGCTCTTCTGGTAGGCATGATTCACAATTCTACAATGCACAAACCACGCATTAGAACAAAACTTTATAGGGCATAACTCTATAGCACGATTTAGAACATGAATGAAGGAAAACAACTCTTGATGTCCTATAGCCTCCTGTTTATCAAGTGTGGTCGACAACACACCCATAAATAAGTCTCTACTAGACATGGCTCCATAGACCCCCTAGGATACTTGAACTTGTGCTTTGATACCAAGTTTGTCACGCCCCGGGAGGGGATCTAAGACGTGGCCAATACCCAGAGACTATTGCTAGTCACCAAGAGAACCACTTGGCCTCATCACATTCATTCATTCATACATTCTACTAATCAGCGGAAGACAAAGGAAAAGTAAATGGGCACATCTTATCATCTAGTCTCAAAATAATAACAATATAATAGAAGTCTAGTAGAAAGAACTAGCTCACAATCTTAACTATCAATGTTCGACTCTAGTCTATAAAGCTTCTATCACTTTCAGGTGGTGCCAATGAAAGACCCATGGCTACCTCAATCAAAATGTAGCTAAGCAAATCTAACTCTAAAGCAAAATTAAAATAAAAGCAATGAATCCTCCGAAGTAGGGAAGGCTCAACAATCAGCTGAACGTCTAAGATCCTCAACGATGCACCTGTTAATAATCTCTAATCCCTGTATCTGTATAATAAAATGATGCAGCATTGAGTGGCATCAGTACATGAAATGTATGGTATGTAAAATAGTTGAATAAAATTGAAACAGGTAGAGTAATATTAAACAATAATCAACTCAATATAGAAATCAATCAACATTTCAAATGTCTATCTAAAGTAAGAAAAGAGTAGACAAGTGACTCATCAACCCATCAAACCCTATCAATCAAATCAGACTCATCTCAACTTATCTCATCTCATCTCATCTCAACTTAGAGTACTCAATTTGGGAACTTTCTGGGAGTTTCTCTTATCCGACAAGAATCACTTATGAGCCAGTGATTGTACAACAATCTCGCTGACGTTACCACAGTTGTTCCATATTTTCTAGGTAGGGAACGAACCAAAACCATAATGGAAAAGTTCAAATGAAGACAGCAGTCTATAAGTCCTCTATTGATTTTAGGAACTTCTAATCAGGGGCAACCTCAACATAATGTGATGTGATGGTCCTAATCCTCACCTATGCTTGGCTACATAGTTTCACAAGTGTGAGTTGGATTAACTCTTACTCTTTTGGTGCTCGATAATCCTCTCATCACTCAATGCCCAGAAAACAATCCATCCAATCAAACTATCTCAATCAAATCATCTCAATCAGCCTTGTGGAGGCACTATCTTTCAATCAGTCTCATATAGACTCTAATCATCTCATTAATCAACATCTCAATCAATAGCCCAAGGCTTAGAACGATCATTAGGAAATAATTGAATAGACAAATTATTAAAGTTCATTTGCGAAGACTCATGGACCATCAAATACTATCAATTTGTCATCATTCTCACATTAACAATCATAATCTCTTTCAACATTCTCTATAAATGTTCTAGACTCAATCCCTATCTTCATTTATGCATGCTTTCAAAATCATGTTGGGTTATGCAATATCACATGAAATTATTCTATTCAAGAAAGATAAGTTTATGATGATCATGAACATAAGAAAATACATATAATTAGCATAATTTTTCAAGAAATCATGTGTGTAGACTCATGAACTTTCAACTCTCTTCTAAAATCATCTATGGGGCACGTGAGAGAATAATCTCATGCTTTTAGTTTAGCTTTACAGACCTGGGATGAAGCTTTACCAATTAACCTTCAAGAATTGCCTTTGAATTCTTCAATCTAGCTTCCCTATTCTTTCCTCCCAAGCTTTAGTCTTTCAAATACTTTGAAAGGACTTAGAGTGGGGTTTTAGACCTTATTTACCCATCAATACGACCTAATTTAATTATGTTTTGAGTTATGGAGGGGTTGGGAATTAGCCAAAATGCCCCTCAAAATAGAAGAAAGACTTTCACCCAGAAAATGCCCAGTCCGCGTCGCGGACTAGGCGCGCACATGAACATTTTTTCCCCAAAACTTTTTCGAACACGTTTTCAATTCCTATCGAAAAAATTTAAAAAAATACAAGGCATGTCCGCGTCCCAGGTGTGTCACAGCCACTAGAAATCATTTTTGATCGAAAAATTATTTTTCGATCC
Source organism: Solanum medicagineum (assembly GCA_026153255.1). Lineage (NCBI taxonomy): Eukaryota > Viridiplantae > Streptophyta > Magnoliopsida > Solanales > Solanaceae > Solanum > Solanum medicagineum. The sequence goes on along the minus strand of JAPFFP010043676.1, from coordinate 1,531 downwards.
AATGGCTTTAAAATTCGAACGAGACCATTTTCTCATTTAATTTTTCATGTTGATTGCATATCCGGTCTCGAATTCGCAAACAGAGCATGGGAAGACGCTTTACGCTCACATCTCTATTCTATGGGTATTTCGATAATTTTATCGGGTGTTACATCATCTCCCCCTTGGAATCATTCATCCTCGAATGATGAGTAAGGGGGGATATCAGTCATCAACCCAAAGGACATGACGAAGAACTCAAAAAGTCCATATCTAGTCCCGAAGGCTATCTCTGGAATATCACATTCCCTCACTTTCTACTGATGGTAGCTATATTTGAGGTCTATCTTTGAGAAACAAGAGGCACCCAAAAGTTGGTCAAATAAATCATCTATCTTTAGGAGAGACACTTATTATTTATCATGACCTTGTTCAGTTGCCTATAGTCAATACACATTCTGAGAGACCCATCTTTATTTCGCACGAATAGGGCAGGGGCACCCTAAGGAGAAACACTCGGCCTTATGAAGCCTTTCTCTAACAAATCTTTGAATTGTTCTTTCAATTCTTACATACCAACGGGGACCATCCTATAAGGTGGAATTGAGATAGGCTGTGTATTGGGAAGAACATTAATCCCGAAGTCAATCTCCCTATTAGGATGGACTCTAGGCAGATCCTCGAGAAACACTTCCGAAAATGCATTCACAATCGGGATTGACTTAAGAGTAAGAGACTCAATATCATCAGATTTAACTCTCACAAGGTGGTAAATACAACCCTTAGCAATCATCTTTCTATCTCTAAGATAGGTGAAACTTTCCCTTAGGTGCTATGGAATCACCCTTCCACTCTAAGACCGATCCATTCGAAAAATGGAAGTTAATGGTTCAGGCTCTACAATCAACAGAGCCATAACAGGTGTGGAGCCAATCAATGCCAAGGATCCAATCAACATCAGTCATATCTAACTCAGCCAGATCAATGATAGTATCCCTATGATGGATGGACACTACACAAGCTCTATAGACTTTCTCAGCCCGAATATACTCACCCACTGGAGTTGAAACATCAAAGGGTTCAAAAAGACTCTCAGGGGTTCTATCAAATCTACTAGCCATATAGGAGTTACAAAAGATAATGTAGTTTCAGGATCCATCAACATATAACAATCAATAGAAAAGACTCGAATCATACCCATCATAACATCTGGGGAGTTCTCCTGATCATGTCGACTACCCATGGCATACAAACGACTTGTGGCCCTACATGTGCCTGTACCTCTCTGATTTCCTTTAGCTGGTGGGGCTGGTGCAGTAGTGTCACGACACGACCCCGGGGCCGTGACTAGTGCCGATTAGGCACTAATCCCCAAATAGCAATCACAATTATCACGTTATAAGCTTAACAATTCTACAGAAAATTCGGCAGAGTTTCCTTTGTTTTACTGACTAAACCACCTGCACAGAAACTCCGCCAACACCCAGCAACAGATACATATCTATATACAATAACATCAACAACACAAAAGCGGGCCGACAAGGTCTCCGCT
>JAPFFP010043675.1:0-13020 GCA_026153255.1 Solanum medicagineum | reverse complement strand
AATTAGGGAATCGATATTGTGTACTTCACCTTAGGCTAAAAGCCTAAGTTGAGGGTGGTCTTTGTTGTGGTAAAGTAATGAAAATGAGGTGGTTAGTTGCGAAAGAAAGAAAGAAAGAATAGAAAAATCATGCGCCAGCTGAGAGAAAAAGAAAAGAAAAGTTGACTTGAATTGAAAAGAATAGCAAATTGAGTTCAAAAATAAGGCACAACTAAAAAAGGAAAAGAAAGCACCTCGAAAAGCTTGAAAAGGAAGAACAAGGGAGGATGTAATGAAAATGATTGAGTTGTGGAGGTAAGATAGTTAATAAACGTGGTTCAAGGATAGGTTTTAATCACTACTCGTCTAAAATGCCATACCAAAGCCCCATGAGCCTACGTTACAAGCCTATTAAATCCTAAAGTGATCCGAATCTAACTAGTCAACTGTCCTGAGTATGAATATATTGGCAAGCCTATAGTGTTAGTTATTATGAATAAAGTTCATTTGTGAGAGTGAGAATGCTTGCACAGTCCCCAAACTTTGATTGCTTTTTGAGTGAAATGGAGGGACTTCTTTTCTGTGAGGGCATTTAAATTGCATGATTGACATGTGACTTGTTCAGTGATTGTGAATTGTTGATACTCCTTCACTTGTCATAGCTACATTGCCGGTTGCATCATTGTATTTTGGTTTGTTGGGTAGCTTTGCCATTAGGTTTAGAAAATGAGAGTTGGGGAACTGAATTAAAGTTAAGTGATATATATGCCATTAGGATAGTTGCTATGTATTTCTCATTATCTACTTAGATTGAGTCGTCGCTTTAGGACAAGCAACCATTCTAAGTTGAGGGTGTTGATGTGCTGTCAAAATACATCACATTTGATGCCTGAAACAAGGTACTTCCCAAGTTCTTAATACGACTTTTTATGGTTTTATGTGTTTTTGTGTTGTTCTTGTAGAAAATACAAGTTGATATGATTTTGGGTGAAAATTGCAGATTTTGCTAAAGTACAGGACATACGAGACACTCTACGAGTCGTAGCCCAATCTACGAGTAGTAGGGTGCCTCATAGCAAGAAACAGTGAGCAAAATTACGAATTTCCAAAGTGGATGTCAGCGATACGAGGCTAACCTACGAGTCATAAGTCGCACTACGACTCGTAGGAGGTTCTCTCGTAGCAAGAAATAGTGTGCCAAAAGTTTGGACCAAATACTGCAATTCAGGACTACGAGAAAACATTATAAGTCGTAGAGCACAACACGACTCATAGCAATGGGTCATAGCAGTCAAGTCCAAAATGCCAGTTGCAGACTGCAAAAGCTCTATTACGACTTGCAAGTCACCCTACGAGTCGTATCTGCGAGACGTAACTGCTACCAGCTGTATTAGGGTCTTTTTGTAACTAGTATAAATAGTTAATGATAGGATTTTTTTAGGAGAGATTCGATACTTTACTGATTGTGAAGATACTTTGAATATTCTACTTGTGGTTTCAATATCAAAGTGGTGTTACTCTTTATCATTCTTTGGTAATATCTCAACCATGTCTTTTACATTCATTGTTGTTGATTTTGCCTTAGCCATGAGTAGTTAAGCACCCACAACTTGGGGTTATGGGAACCATTATGAGTTGATTTGAAATAACCTAGATTTTGTGCATTTCTTTGATTGGGTATTTGCATGTATTGTCTAGTTTCTTTCATTTTGAATGTTCTATGGTGGTAGCCAACACCAAACCCCACCTACTATCACGATCCCGACCAAGGTAATGAAGAATAGGAAAAGGGAAGTAGATGACAAGATTCGATTGATGTGTTCTCGTCTAATCAACCAAACCAGACAAAGGAGAGGTTGACTGGGATAATAAGCAACTATCACGACCCAAGCCTAAGGCCTAGACATGACATGGCGCATGGAGAAATCAAAGGGACCCCAAGCAAGCCTCTTAACATATCATTACACATCCTTGGTTGCAGAAGCAATAAAATAACAATAAGAGATAGTAAATAGGGATAGTCGGGGAAAAAGGACATCTTTCATAGCATAAAACATCAGAGAGTCAAGAGAGAGTCATGCTTATAACATCAATACATATCTTTTCCAAAAACACTCTAAATATAAAACTTAGCGGGGGCCAAGACAAGCAACCGGGCTTACCCTCATAGTCAAGCATACAATAAAATGGAAAGAGAGTCTTCACACACAGCATAAGATCAAGACATTGTCCCCAAAGTTGGGGACTCACAACTTGCTTTGTAGAGAAATCGTACTAGCCACATGGAGAAGGAGGATGATCAAGTGGGGCTCTGGTTCCTACATGGTAGCATCATGTAGGCACAGAGTATATGTTAGTAGGTTTGAATTTACTAAGTATGTAGGATGCAATGCAACAATAGATAAAGCAACATAGGCAAAATGTATATTTAAGCAATAAGTGATCATATAACAATATGGCATGCATGAATGAAACTTGAAGTAAACATGCTTTTGTCTAAAACATATTACATGTAGAGGAATAGACCTATATCATAGACCAAGCAACTTAGTACTTGGAATCTAAGGTAGAACACCCCTTATAAGTGATTGAGGTACTAGCCCTCAATTGGTTGATGGCATACCACCCCCATCTAGGTGATTGAGGTACCAACCCCTGGCATACCGCCCCCATCCGAGACGATTAAGGTACCAACCCCTCAATTGGTTGACGTCATACCGCCCCCATCCGAGATGATTGAGGTGCCAACCCATCAATTGGTTGATGGCATACCACCCCTATCTAGGTGATTGAGGCATGACACCTCAATTAGCTATGGTCAACTCACAACACAATAGATACTTCTCATGATATCAACACATACATACCCCTCATGACACCAACATCTACATACTTCTCATGACATCAATACATTCTTACCACCCTTTCATCATCATAATGTCATTTAACTCATATGTCAAGCATTATATACATTAACCGGACATTTCATCACACTTGGTGGGTGTGCAATGCTAGTGTAAAACTATGAAATATACATCAACCAATACTTGGTAATACCATCATACAATATACATCAAAACCCTTCATCAAATATCAAGATAGATGTAAGATTCATAGCTCAAAACATGCATAAACAGTCATACTTTTACAAAACCCCAACATAGTTCATAGTCAAATTCATAATAGAAAACCATATGTAAAATCAACTAAGAAACATGTTTTTTAGGTAAAAAGGAAGCTTGGGCACCATGGGTGAAAGGAACCAATGGTTGAAAAACACATACCTTGACTTTGGAGAATTCTTGATAAAGATGGAAATGGAGACTTGAAGCTTGAATGAAATCCTTAAGATCCGGATGAGTTTTGGGACTTGAAATTTGGGGTGAAATATTTGTTTAAGTGTTTTGGTGAGTATTGGGGAATGTTTTGTATGATATGAGGGTGAAATAAAGAGTATTGGGGAATGTTTTGTATGATATGAGCGTGAAATAAAGCTAAGTATAGGTATTTTCACGCATGGGAGGACATAGGCCCAAGACCAAAAATTTTTGGACCAGACAAGAAAAACTGCTCACAAAATGTATCGAGGCGCGCCCTTGGGCGCGAAAACCTCATTGGAATTTGCAATTTGGAAAAATGAAATTGCGATTCATTTGCTCTAAAATTAGGGTTAGACCCATTTTCCACACAATTTGACCCCCAGATCAAGAATATGAAGTCGAAATTTTGATATCACACACGGATTTTGGGATATATGAAAAATTATAATTCCGGGCACTTCCAAGGCACATTTTCGGGCACTTTTTGGGATCGTTTCAATATCTCCTCCTTTTGAACATTCATCCCCAAATTTCAAAGAAACATACATAGGAAGAGTAATCATGAAGAAATCATTCCCAACAAGAATGCATCAACACACTCGAAACACCATTTCAAAATCTCAACATAAGTGTAAAAATCACCATGAACTTTGTCAATATAAACATGAATGCATGCAAATGACATAGGGGCTAAAACGTGAGACATGAACTTACATAGAAGGCTTAGAATTCATACCTTAGTCTAGAGTAGAATGGAAAAGATAGGGATATAGTTTTTGCATATCTGCTTCGACCTCCCATGTAGCACTTTCAACTTTTTGATTCCTCCAATGGAGCTTAACGGAAGCGACATCCTTGTTCCTCAACCTCTTCACTTGTCTATCCAAGATCTTTACTGGAACTGCTTCATATGTCAAGTTGTCTTCAACCACACCCACAACATCCAATGGGCCAATGGCATTCAGATCACCTACACACTTCCTCAACATAGACACATGGAAGATCGAATGAACCAATTCCATTTCACAAGGTAACTCCAACTCATAGGTCACCTTACCAATCCTCCTCATTACCCTATAGGGACCGACAAATCTTGGACTTAATTTACCCTTCTTACCAAAATGAACCACACCTTTATGGGTGACACCTTCAAATAAACCCAATCACCAACTTTATATTCAAGCTCCCTTCTCCTCACATCGGCATAGGACTTTTGGTGACTTTGGGTTGTTTTTAACCATTCTCTAATCAACCTTACTTTCTCCATAGCATCCATAACGAAATCCGAACTCTACAAAGTCATTTCTCCCACTTCAAACCACCCAACCGGTGATCTACAACGTCTACCATAGAGGACCTCAAAAGGAGTCATACTAATGCAAGAATGATAGCTATTATTATAAGCAAACTCAATCAATGGAAGGTGATCATCCCAACTACCCTTGAACTCCAAAATACAAGCCCTAAGAAAATCTTCAAGAGTTTGGATAGTTCTTTCGGCTTGGCTATCCATTTGAGGGTGAAAGGATGTACTAAGTTTTACCTTGGTTCCAAGACCTCTTTGGAAGGACCTCCAAAAATGTGAAGTGAATTGAGCACCACGATCCGATATGATAGACAAGGGTACCCCATAGAACCTTACCAACTCATGAATGTATAATTTAGCATAGTCATCGGCCCCATAAGTAGTTTTAACTGGTAGGAAATAAGCCGACTTTGTCATCCTATCAACTATAATCCAAATGGAATCAAAACTTTTTTTAGTCTTAGGCAACCCAACCACAAAATCCATGTTAATTTCCTCCCAGTTCCAAGTAGGAATCTCTTTGTCTTGGGTTAGGCTGCCCGGCCTTTGATGTTCGGCTTTGACTTGTTGGCAACTATGGCAACCAGATATAAATTTAGCAATATCTTTCTTCATACATCCCTACCAAAACACATCCCTCAAATCCCTATACAGCTTGGTAGAACTAGGGTGGATAGAATAGGAAGAATTATGAGCCTCATCTAGAATCTTCTTTCTCAAATCATCAACACAAGGCACACACAACCTACCTTGGTACGTAAGGGCACCATCTCCCCCTTGGGTGACAACCTCCACCTTTCCCTCTTTAACCAAGGCCTTCAATTCAAACAAGGAGGGATCAAAATCATGCTTTGCTGTTACCTCATCAACCAAGGAAGACTTTGAACCATCAACAACCACAATACCACTATTATCAACCTCTTCCAACCTAACCCCAATCTAGCCAACCGATAGACCTCTCTAGCCACCTCCTTTCCCCCACCATCAACTAAGTTAGGTTACCCATAGACACCTCACTCAAAGCATCGGCCATAACATTAGCCTTACCGGGATGATATGCACACTCATATCATAGTCCTTAAGAAGTTCTAACAACCTTTATTGCCTCAAGTTGAGATCTTTTTGAGTGAGCACATATTAGAGGCTCTTATGACGAGTAAACACATCAACATGCACCCCATAGAAGTAGTGACGCCAAATTTTCAAAGAAAAAACCACGGCGTCCAATTCAAGATCATGAATAGGATAATTCGTTCCATGCACTTAGAGTTGCCTAGAAGCATAGGCTATCACCCTAGCATTTTGCATCAACACATAGCCCAAACCAATCCGCGAGGCATCACAATACACAATAAACCATTCCAACCCTTCAGGCAGAGACAAGATAGGAGCGGACACAAGCTCATCCTTAAAAATTTGGACACTTCTTTCAGACTCATCGGTCCACACAAACTTAGCCTTCTTTTGAGTCAACTTAGTCATGGGAGAAGCAACAGAAGAGAACCTATTCACAAACCTCCGATAGTAACCCGCTAAGCCCTAGAAGCTGCTAATGTCCGATGGGGTCAATGGTCTAAGCCAATTTCTAATCACATCTGTCTTTTTAGGGTCCACCTTAATACCATCCCCCGATACCATATGACCTAGAAAGGTAACCTCTTTCAACAAAAATTCACACTTCTCATATTTACCATACAACTTCTCTTCCCTTAATCTCTATAGCACTACCCTAAAATGAGCCATATGCTCCTCCTCATTATGAGAATAGATCAATTAATGAAGACCATCAAAAACAAATCAAAGTAGGGTTTAAAGACCCTCTTCATACGATCCATGAAGATAACTAGTGCATTGGTCAACCCAAAAGACATAACCACAGATTCATAATGCCCATATCTAGTCTGGAAGGCCGTCTTGGGAATGTCACACTCCCTCACCTTCACTTGATGATACCTAGACTGAAGATCAATCTTAAAGAAGTGACTAGCCCCTTGAAGTTGGTCAAACAAATCATCAATTCTTGGTAGAGGATACTTATTCTTGATGGTGACCCTATTAAGATGTCCGTAGTCAATACACATTCTAACAGACCCATCCTTCTTCTTCACAAACAATACCGGTGCACCCCAAGGGGATTGGCTAGGCCTAATAAAATCCTTCTCCAACAAGTCCCTCCATTGCTCCTTCAACTCCTTTAACTCTGCCAGGCCATGCAGTAAGGGGGAATAGAAATAGGTTGGGTATCGGGAAGGAGGTCTATACCAAAATCTATTTCCCTTTCGAGAGGAACACTAGGAAGGTCATATAGAAAGACATCAAGAAACTCATTTACCACTGGAACCGACTCTATGGGAAGGACTTTGGACTCTACATCCCTAAACCTCACAAGATGATAAAGACACCCCTTAGAGATCAACTTTTGGGCTTTAATGCAAAAGATGAACCTACCCTTGACCACCACATCATGACTCTCCCACTCAAGAACGAGTTCATTTTGGAAATTGGAATTTGACCCTAGGAGTTCTACAATTTATAGAGGCATAGTATGCATGCAACCAATCCATCCCAAGAATGACATCAAAATCAACCATATCCAACTCAACAAGATCACAAGGCAATATTTTATGCAAGATGCAAATGGGACAATTTCTATTGAATTTTCTAGCAACAATAGATGCACCAGTAGGTGTAGACACCTCATATGACTCACACGACAATTCGGGCCAAACATGAAATTTTTTGGCAATAACAGGAGTAACAAAAGAAAGAGTAGCGCCCGGGTCTATCAATGCATACACATCAAAATAAAAGACTTTTAACATACCGGTGATGACATCGGGCACCTCACCAACCCCTTGCCTCCCATGTAAATCATAAAACGATTATGCCTTGAGTCACCACCTTGTTGACCTCCTCTCCCCAAAGGAGCCGCATTAGTACCCCGGCCTTGAGCACGAACATCCTTACCCTTGTTGCGATTTCATGGACAATCAATCACCATGTGGCCTACTTCCCCGCAACCATAGCAAGCATTAGTAGCCCTCATGCATGGGCCACCATGACCGTACCACACTTTTGGCACACAAGTCTAGGCATCACACCACCACCCTCTTGGGGCCTTTTGTAGTCATTGACAACAAATCTCCCACTAGGAGCTGAGAAGACCCTTGGCCTTGGTGAAATCGGCCACCCTTGTGACCTTGGAACTTACCATCAAAACGGTCCCTCTTGGCCTCATGACCCCTTCTCTTCCTCAATTTCTCCCCCTCCAAATGTTTGGCATAAGTCATAAAGCGGGACAAATCCATATCATTGATCAACATAGTGGTACGACATTCTTCACTTACCAAAGTGGATACACCCATCACAAATTTATTTATTCTAGACCTTGAATCGGCAACCAAGTGTGCAGCATATTTTGAGAGTTTGTTGAACTTGAGGGCACACTCTCTCACACTAATAGATCCTAAGCAAGCCTCTTAACATATTATTACACATCCTTGGTCGTGGAAGCAATAAAATAACAATAAGAGATAGCAAATAGGGATAACTGAGGTTAAGGGACATCTTTCATAGCATAAAACATCATAGAGTCAAGAGAGAGTCAAGCTTATAACATCAATACAATCTTGTCCAACAAAACCTCTAAACATAGAACTTAGTGCGCCAAGATAAGCAATCGGACTCACTCTTATAGTCAAGCCTACAATAAAAAGGAAAGAGAGTCTTTATACATCGCATAATATCAAGACATTGTCCCCGAAATTAGGACTCACCACTTGCTTTGTAGAGAAATTGTACTAGCCACGTGGAGGAGGAGGATGATCAAGTGGGGCTCGGGTTCCTAGATGGTAACATCATGTAAGCATAGAGTATGCGTCAGTACAATGTACAAAGTATGTAGGATGCAATGCAACAATAGATAAGCAACATAGGCAAAATGCATATTTAAGCAATAGGTGATCATATAACAATATGGCATGCATGAATAATACTTAAAGTAAATATGTTTGTATATAGAACATATTACATGTATAGGAATAAACCATCAACATAGACCAAGCAACTTAGTACTTGGAATCTAAGGTAGACCACCCCTTAGAAGTGATTGAGGTATCAACCCCTCAATTGGTTGATGCCATACCACCCCCATCTAGGTTATTGAGGTGCCAACCCCTCAATTAGTTGATGGCATACCGCCTCCATCCGAGATGATTGAGGCACCAACCCTTCAATTGGTTAATGGCATACCGCCCCCATCTGAGATGATTGAGGTACTAACCCCTCAATTTGTTGATGGCATAACACCCCCATCTAAGTGATTAAAACATCACCCCTCAATTGGCTATGGTCAACTCATAACACAATAGATACTTCTCATGATATCAACACATACATAAACCTCATGACACCAATATATACATACTTCTCATGACATCAACACAGTCTTATCACCTTTTCATCATCATAAAGTCATTTAATTCATATGCCAAGCATTAGGCCTTAACAACTCAAGATATATTAATCGGACATTTCATCAAACATTGGTGGATGTGCAATGCTAGTGTAAAAACATGCAATTAAAGAGTGAAATCATGCAAGAAATCTTAAATTAAATCATCCCACCAATACTTGGTAACACGACCATACAATATACATCAAGAACCTTTATCAAATCTTAAGATAGATCTAAGATTCATAGCTCAAAATATGCATAAACAGTCATACTTTTACAAAACCACGACATAGTTTATAGTCAAATTCATAATAGAAAATTCATATGTAAAATCAACTTAGAAACATGTATTTTAGGTAAAAAGGAAGCTTGGGCACCACGCGTGAATGGACCCAATGGTTGAAACCCACATACCTTGACTTAGGAGAATTCTTGATGAAGAGTGGAAATAGAAACTTGAAGCTTGAATAAAATCCTTAAGATCTGGATGAGTTTTGGGAGGGGTGAAATATTTGTCTAAGCATTTGAGTGAGTATTACGGAATGGTTCATATGATATAAAGGTGAAATATGGCTAAGTATAGGTATTTTCATGCATGGGAGGACTTAGGCCCAAGACCGAAAACTTCTCACAAAATGTAGTGAGGCGCGCCCTTGGCACGTCACACCTTGGGCGCGAAAACCTCACCAGAATTTGCAATTTGGAAAAATGAAATTGTGATTAGTTTTCTATAAAATTAGGGTTAGACCCATTTCTTACTCAATTTAACCCCCCGATCAAGAATATGATGTCAGAATTTCAATATCGCGCACGAATTTTGAGATATATGGAAATTACAATTTGGAGCACTTTCGAGGCACATTTTTGGGCATGTCCATAGTGAAATTCGACCTTCACCTTCACAAGAGGGTTGGAAGAACCTAACTACCATCTTGCATGCAATGTCCTAATTAGAGTCATGTTTTCTAGGGTAATTGGGTCAACGAATCAAGGGGAACATAATTCTAAAGTAGTCCCTCAATTTGATTGTCTTCTCACATTAGTAGTATAGTGTTTATTTTTGTTCTTCATTTTGAATCACAAACCCCCCCTATTTTAGAGAATATAGTAATCGATGCTTGAAATGATTGTAAGTGGATCAACATAGTCGAGCCCCATATTCCTTGTGGATTCGACCTTAAACTCTGGTTAGGTTTATACTGGACTGCGATCGCTTTGCTGTTAGAGTGTGAACATCACCTTCCACACTTGGGGTATCATGGGCTTTGAGGCTTAGGAGCAAGTCCCTTGTCTTTAGTGGGCCAGAGAAGAGTATTGGTAGACCCTTGGCCACCTTTCTTTAGGCCACCTTGAAATTGTGGCCACCACTCCTTTGGTTAGAATAGCTCCTGCCATCGACTTGAGCCCTGTTGGACACTCTTGCCCTTTATCGTAGCTTTTCCTCTTCTAATTTCTCTGCATAAGTCATCAAGCTGGAGATGTCCATCTCCTTCACTACCATGGCCATCTTACATTCATTGGACACTAAGTCGAAGATATAGTTGCTCCTACGGGCCCTCGAATTCGCAACAAAGATAAACGCACAATGGGAAAGCTTAGTGAATTTGAGAGCATACTCCCTCATGCTCATGGACCCTTGCTTGAGGTTGATAAAGTCTTGGTCTTTGGCCTCCCTTATCTCAACCAGAAAGAACCAATCCAAGAAGGCATACTTGAACTATTCCCAACTAATGAGACCCACTTCTTAGCCCCGCTCATCTGCCCATTTCTCATACCAAATATTAGTTACACCTTTGAGTTGGTAGGCCACCAACTTGGCTTTTTCCTTTGAAGGGATACCCATAACCCCTACTACACGCTAAGTTTCCTCAATAAAATCAATGGGGTCCTCTTCCATCTTGTAACAATGAAATTCTAGAGGGTTCATCCGCATGAAGTCTCTCACTCTAGTGGCTGGGCAGGTAGTTGGTGTGAAATAGCTATCTCCTGATTGGCTTGGTTGGCAATTTCTTGGACCAACAAAGTGAAAGCGACTCTAAACTCCACATGAGACACTCCATCATCATGTTGGAGTTGAGGGACTTGTTGCTTAAGAGTGCCTCTATGGTGGGGAGCTCTTCTTGGTAACATGATCTAGAAATAAGAAAAAGATCATCATTAGTGATAGGATAAACTTAGCCAACTCTAAAAGCAAGACATGAATACGAAAGAAAGGAAGACGTTCCTAGATGGTCTCATAGCCTCTCAGTCAATAGAGTGGCGCACTTCATAACTTTAAATGAGACTCTACTCAATGTGGTATGCATGGCCATCTAAGGAATATTTTAAACCCTTGTGTTATGATACCAAGTTTGTAATGACCTGACCTAAGGACCTAGTTTTCACACGGTTAATGAGATACCCAAAGGTACCCCCATTAAAGCCATATTGTAACACCCTACATCTTATAATACTAGTACTACACAAATGAAACATGATATGGTTAGGTCAAATTAGCACCCATTTTTAAAAAGTGCTTGAATATCAAATTAGAGGGCGATATGTATGTCTAACGCTGAAGAGGGTCGAGTGTAAATAAGTTTTATGTCAAATTGAGGAGATCATGACCCTAGACAAAGTAAGAGAATTGAGGTGCTTGTAGTACTTAGAAAGCTAGCAGGTGAGTCACCTACTTGCTTAGCTTAAATTGCTAGCTAAACGGAGACGAGGATCGACGTCGAATTTGTCCAAGTCCGATTATGAATAAAGTCCACGTTAAGGGTGTAACTTTAGCTTATGTTTTAGCATCATAAATGAACTATATTTTTAGCCCAAGAAGGATATCAAAAGGTCCCAAGTACATCACAACCCACTTGACTAATTTGGCCCAAACTAAATGAAGAGGAATTAGGAAAAATGGGCAGCCAAGGCCCATCAACTTTGAGACCCATTTAGGCCCAAGTGTGAGGGCCAAGCTGCTGCTTCACCAGATTCTTAACATTTACTAATATGTGGTCAAAAGCGCAAGAGAAATTCGGCCAAAGAGACCCTTTAAAAGGGCTCAAAAATAGCCCCTTAAGTCATTTCACTTGAAACAATTTTTCAACTTTCCTAAAGAGTCTTGCTTTCTCTTCACTTCATAAGGCAGCCAATACAACCCTCTATGGTTCTTGAATGATACCTTAATCTTAAAGTCTAAGGTAATGGGAAATATCCATGTATTGTTTTATACTTATCCCATGACAAACAAGAAATATATGTTATTTATGCTTGTGCTGGAAATTTGGACAGCATGTGTCCTAAGGATTGTTGTGAAATTCTATTGTTATTCAAGAGGATTTTCTCTTCTTGGTTGATTGAATTATAAAGTAAGACTCATGTTTTTAACAAGGTATAGTTTGTTAGGGATGTAACTAAGCTGCTGTACCACTTTTAGAGTCTGCAAAAGTAAGTTCTTATAGGATATCGCAATTGTGTTCTTAGTACGAACTTGTGGGCTGATGGATGGAAGGCTATTGCCTTACGTCCTTCATGACTACTTTGGTATTGTTCTAATACTATTTTAAGGCTGGTTTTATGTATATATGTGTTGAGGATAGTTTGGGTAAAGTTGAAACAGGTTCGGGATTATCGATGTCGAAATGTAATGAAGGGATATAACGTTATGCCGCCTATTTTTATGTTGCGTAAAATTGTTATGTGTTGTGCTTTTTGGGATTTTGTAAGAATTTTATGGCACTAAAATAGGTTTCACATGATATGTATATGATAACGTGTATTAGAAAATATGACTAGGGGTTGAAAGGTTGAAAGAATATGCTCAGGTTTATAATTATCCGCTTGCTGCCCGTATGTTGTTTTTTTATGTGATTGGGCTACCTAGATGTATTTATTGGATGCCTATGCTAGTTTAATTACCTACTATGTTGTAGATAAATATTTGGATTAAGGGAAGGTTATCTCGAGGTAATAGCGAGGTC
>JAPFFP010043674.1:0-13022 GCA_026153255.1 Solanum medicagineum | reverse complement strand
AAGTGGAGAAAAGTTGAGAGCAAATGAAAAGAACAATCTGTCTTTTTTTTGAGGTCAAGTGAGGAATGGTCTTTGGAGCAGCTTTGGAGCTCCTTTTATAGAGATTTTAGGCTGAATTTCCCTTGACGTATTGACCAGCATATACCACACACAATCAACTAGCTTACCCACCAGCTTAGCCCTCAAAGTTGGGCCTTTTTGGAGCACCAACTTGGTGGATTTGGGCTGCCAATTTTCAGATTTTCTTCTTCCCTTGGGTTGGCCCAATTGTTAGGTGTCTTGTGATGTTTTTGGGCCCTCTTCATTATCATCCTTGGGCTATAGATATAGTCCATATATGAGGTTAAATCATGCCCCAATGTTACACCCTTAACACGAATTTTATTCACAACCAAACTCAGACAAATTCGACGTCGAGCCTCGTCTCCGTTTAGCTACCAAATTTAAGCTAAGCAAGTTGCTGAGTCACCTACTAACTTCTAAGTCCTACAAGCACCTCAATTCTCTCACTTCATTTTAAGGTCATAATCTCCTTAACTCAACACAAACCATGTATATACTCGACCCTCTTAATCGCTAGATGCACATATAGCCCATTATCGCGAGATTCACGCACTTTTAAAATTTAGCGTCAATTTTTCCAAATCATGTCATGTTTCCTTTGAATTATACTAGTATTGTAAGGTGTGGGGTGTTACAATATGAATGTTTCCAGCTTCACAAACACATCATAGAGTATCCCTATAGGTTTTTTCACCGTTCGATCCACCATTAACAACCTCATGCTAGTAGGAGTAGGGGCTCCTAATCCAAGCTTCTTGTAAACTGCAAGGGACATCAAATTGATACTGGCACCTAAATCACATAGTGCCCTTGCGAACTCTACATCTACTATAGTGTAAGGTATTCTGAAAGTACCTAGATTTTCATGCTTCTGAGCTAAGGACTTCATAGCGATAACATTGCAATGTTGATGCTCTTGAGAAAGCTCCTGACTCACAGTGCACTTTTAGGTGACTAAGTCCTTCATATACTTTGCATAGCCCAAATTTTCTCCAAACCTCAATGAGAGCGATGTTGATAGATAGCTGCTTAATTATGGAGAGAAAGTGCTTGAACTTGCCTTCCTCCTCCCTCTTTTTGATTCTTTGAGGGAAAGGAGGAGGAGGCCTAGGTACAAGCTTAAACTTCTGTGGAACTTTAGTTGCTTCACTTACCCCATCCTTGCTATGATCATCTCCTTCATCTGCATCCGTATTTGCAAGCATCTCCTCAGGAACATCTTTTTCATCAACCGATATAGGAGGATCAATAGTAGTCTTACCAACCCTAGTAGTAACTGCCATACCCTGCCCTTCTCTTAGGGTTCTGCACTGTATTGCTTGGCAATGTACCCTTCTGACCTTGATTCATCTGAGTTGACACTTAACCAAACTGTTGTTCAAGCTGCTTAATATCCACAGAATGTGACTTTATTTTTTTCTTTATTCTTGAAATATTTGATTTCATGCCTCTTAGAGTCTCATCCTGTGTCTCAGCCTTGTTCAACAGGCAGTCAAACATCTCCTCAATTCTAGAATTGCCTATACCTGCGTCCCTGTTGTGTGGTGGAACATAAGAATCATTTTGGAAGCCTTCTCTACGACCCCAATCTGCATTCGACCCCTGTTCCTATCATAGTAACCTCCATGGTTGTCTCTGAAAGCTCCATCTCTACCATAGTTCGGACCTTTGCTTCCTTGACCTTGGCGCCAGTAGTCCTGTTTGGACTCTTGGGTGTTATCCCGGAAACCCCCTATCTGATCATTCACAAAACAAGCGTCCTTCTCAATGTATGGCTCCTCGTACATGGGTGCACGTGGTGGTTGGGGAACCACTGCATTCACTATCTCTTGGTTCTACTTGATAACCACATCAATGCTTAGGCGAAGCTGAGCAAGTAACTGCATAATTTCTTCATTAATTTTGGTTTGTTCTGAACCCACACTAACAGAATATGAACCCTTCATAGAAGCTCTATCCCGCTGTCCCCATGCACGATTCGTCTTGACAACTTGCTCCATGTGCTTAACAATCCTTGCAAATGGTTGATCTAGAAACATGCCCCCCATGATAGTATCAGCACAAGCCTAACTGTTCTTATCAAGGGCACGGTAGAAGATCTCCACCAAGGCATCAACTATCTTGTGGTTAGGGATGCTCCTTAGTCATTTAATAAACCTCTCCTATGTAGTGTTTATCTAATCACCAGGATGTTGCTCAAAGTTGTTGATCTGGTCCTTCAACTTGAGCTTCTTTGATCTATGAAATTATATCTCCAAAAAGGCCTTTTGCAAATCTTCCTAACTAGTGATTGAACTCTGCGGGAGCTCAGATAGCCATAATGCAGCATTGCCCGTTAGAGACAATGGGAAGACACGAAGTCCCACAGCATCCATAGACAGATTCTGTGTTCCCATCACACTCTTACAAACAATTGACACATTGTGCAAGTGGCTATGTGGATCCTCTGATGGTAAGCCCGCAAATAGCCCACTATTTTGTAAAATCTGAAGTAATGCACTAGAGACTGTGAACTTTGTGTCTGCTGGTAGTGATGGCAACATAATAGCTCCTGTCACATCCATAGCCATGGGGTTTCAATCTGTACTGATTTCACTTGTAAGCATTGCCATTGAACTCCCGAGGGTATGGAATATCCTCCAAAGGAGGTGGGTTCTCATTCCGATCATCATCCTTATTATACCGAATAAAGGCTGCATTGGCCACATTATTGGTATTTTCTTGGGCTATTCTTTTTATAGTTCGGTGGATCTCTGGATCAATTGGAGTTAAGGGATTGCCTTAACTCTGAGTGTTGGGCATACACTACTCGTACACCCTGTAGAGAAGCAAAAACAAAAACAAAAGTAAAATAAAGGGAACTAAGGATAAACACTTAAATTAATTATTGAATCAACCTAAGTCTAGCTATATTCCCTGGCAACGGTGCCAAAATCTTGATGTCCCCCAAGTTACACATCCGTTTTAGAGGATATAGCTGTCCTATTCAAGATATAAAACTTAATTGATGTTAGGGTCGAACCCACAGGGAATATGTAAACTCAAGACAAATTCACCAATAAGCAATTCAGTAGTAAACAAACTTAATTCCCCAAAGGGGGTTTTGCAATAATCAATAAGATAATGAACTAAATAACAATCAGGAGAGATGATCCATGATAGAGAGCAACTAGGGTATTGTGTTCCCCATGATTCCCAAACTTAGTATCACCGAATAACCCAATTATTGTCTAGTGTACAACGTGCAGGACAGTAATTTAAGTTCACCAAGTCCTTTGGTCAAAGGTGTGAGGTAAATTTCACTAGCCTTATCTCTATAGTGTGCAATACTAACCATTACCTATAAGTCCCAATACAACCTCCCCTTGGCCTAGTTCGGTTGATTAGACGAGAACACATCAATTGAATCCTCCTGTTAATCAATCTCTTTTCTTATTCATTACTACCTTGGTCCAATTAGTAACACTAGGTGACTTCTAATGCTGGCCACCACTAGAGAACATGCAAAACAAAGAGAATTGATTAACACATGCATACACCCAATCCAGGAATTGTAAATTATCTGGGTTTACTTTGTTAGTTCTTCATGGTTCCCACAACCCTAGTTATGGATCTTGCTACCCATGCTATGCATAGATGAAAAATTATAAATTGAGAAAACATAATTAAACACTTACACAATTGGATTGAAATCAAGAAAATCCAAGATTGTTGAGAATCACAAGATTCAAAGATCAAATTGACCCACAAGTGTTTTCTCACAATCTTCTCTCCCAAGTATTGAGTATTCCAAGTGCAAACCTCTAAAACTACCGAATAATGACGTCCACCCCTAAAAATTAACCTAAAAATACTATTTATAGTAATTACAATTAAGTCCTAACTAAAATAGAAAAACTGGTCGGAAAACTCCACAAAAGGTCTCTAGACTTGTAGTGTCTTCTGCAGCTCGTAGTTGGGGTCTCATAGTCAGCTCCTGGGATTATGGACTTTTCTTATAAGACACAACTTTATGACTTGTAAAGTGATCCATGACTCGTACTGCATGTTAGTTGGCTTCAACTTCATCAAATTGTCCATCACTAAAAATCCTCACGAAACCTATTAATACGACTCATAGAATGACCTATGACTCGTATGCATGTCTCATTGAGCTGATCTTCAGAAGTCATCTTTCACTAGAATTTGTCACGAGACATCCTCTATGACTCATAGAATGCTCTACCATTTGTATAGGGTCTCGTAAATTATCAAAAACTAGTAACTTCTGCCATTTTGCCCCAAATCACAGCCAACATGTATTCCTGCAAATCTAAACACAAAAGCACATAAAACCCACCAATATCACATTCAGAGCACAAAAAATCGTAAGTTTTAAACATCAAATGTGCTGTATTTTTTTAGTACATCAATGGGCTTCCCTCATGATCACCCTCCTAAGATTATCCACATTTGGAACATGACCGATCTTGATATCGTATCACACTGTATCTCCTTTGGGAGAACACCTCTATCTTCTTTTCGGCAACCAATTTCTTTAACTCGACCAATGACGAATATAGATCTTACTTAGCCTTCACATCAATAACCACAGAAGATTCAGTCCCATTCTGAACATGAATACCACCATCATTAGAGTCGGCCAACCTAACACCCAATATAGCCAAACGGTGGACATCCTTTGTCAACTCTTTCTTCCTTTCATCAACATGACCCGCACTCCCCTTAGATAGCCTACTAAGAGCATCGGCTACAACATTTGCCTTGCTGGGATGATATTGTACACTCATGTCATAATCCTTAAGGAGTTCCAACCATCTTCTTTGCCTCAAGTTAAGGTCCCTTTGAGTGAACATATATTACACACTCTTATGATTGGTGAAAACATTAACATGCATCCCATACAAATAGTGTCTCCAAATCTTCAAAGCAAACATCACCACTGCTAACTCAAGATCATGAGTCGAGTAGTTACGCTCATGCACCTTCAATTGCCTTGATACATAAGCTATCACCTTAGCATGTTGCATAAGTACACAACCCAACCCAATCGGAGAAGCATCACACTACACCACAAATCCATCTAGACCATCCCGTAATGTCAAAACAGGAATAGATGTAAGTCGATCCTTCAAAGTCTGAACACTCTTCTCACATTCATCTGACCATACAAACTTAGCCTTCTTTTAGGTTAACTTAGTCAATGGAGATGCAATAGATGAAAACCCTTCAATGAACCTTCTATATTAACCTGCCAAACCAAGAAAACTCTAGATATCCAAAGGATTCAATGGTCTAGGCCAATTCTTCATGACCTTAGTCTTTTTTGGGACTACCTCAATACCATCACCAAACACCACATGACCAAGAAGAGCTACCTCACACAACCAAAACTCACATTTGCTAAAATTAGAAGACAACTTCTTTTTCCTCAAAGTCTGGAGAACCAACCAATAATGATACATAGCTCCTACTCACTTCGGGAATAAATAAGGATATCATCGATTAAGACAATCACAAAACTATCAAGGAATGGCTCGAACACCCGGTTCATAAGATCCATAAACACTACTAGAGCATTAGTTAAACCAAATGATATCACCACGAATTTAAAATGCCCATACCTATTCCGTAAAGCTGGTTTGGGAATATCACGCTCCCTAACCTTTAATTGATAATAACTAGAGCGGAGATCAATCTTTGAGAAATGGGTGGCCTATTGAAATGAATCAAACAAGTCATTTATCCTTGGTAACAGATACTTATTCTTGATAGTTACCTTATTCGATTGCCTATAATCAATGCACATCCGATGGGACACATCTTTCTTTCTTACAAATAACACCGAAGCACCCTATGGAGATATACTTGGCCTAATAACGCCCTTCTCCAGCAAATCCCTCAACTGATCCTTCAACTTCTTCAACTCAGCCGGTGCCATATGATAAGGAGAAATATAGATAGGTTGAGTATCCAGAAGAAGGTCTATGCCAAAGTCTACTTCCCTTTCGGGAGGAATATTGGGCAACTCTTCGAGAAACACATCCAGAAACTCATTCACCACTGGGACTGATTCAAGAGTAGGTGACTCAGATTCCACATCTTAGACCCTCACAGTATGATAAATACACCCTTTAGAAATCATCTTCTGGGCCTTGAGGTAGGAAATAAACTAACCTTTAATAGCGGAGTCACTACCCTATCATTCTAGAACGGACACATCCAGAAATTAAAACTTGACTTTTTGGGTTCTATAATCTATAGAGGCATATGAAGCATGCAACCAATCCATCTCAAGAATCACATCAAAACCAAACATCTCAAGTTCCACAAGATCACACAGAAAGACTTTATGCAACACAAAAATAGGACAACCTCGATAAACTCTATGAGCAATAACAAATTCACCCATGGATGTATAAATTGAAAAGGGCTCCTTTAAGATTTTGCGACTCAAACCAAACTTAACAGCCAATAGAAGAGTCATAAAAGTCAAATTTACTCCTTGATCAAGCAAAGCATAAAAATCAAAATCAAAGACTTTTAACATAATCGTCGCAACATTCAGAGCCTCCTAAACTTCCTAACGAGCATAAAGAACATAAAACCTATTATTCCTCAGGGCAACACCTTGTGGAGCTCTTTGCTGGCCTTGACCAACTTAAGCCGCCTGACCTTGACCTCTCTGAGGATTCTTAGGATAATTAGCACCCTTGTGGTTCTTGTCACTACACCCAAATTTAATTCACCCAACTCTCTCTAACAAGCACCCGAGTGATTCCTTTCACACTTGTCACATTGAGGAAATAATGATCCACTACCACCCGGTGCCTTGGGAGGAGTCACCGTAGCATTAACAACCTGAACATTAGAACATTGGCCCTGTTGGAAACAACCATATCCACCAACCTTGGAATTTAGAGATCCCACCATCATAACTGGTCCTCTTAGGATCATACACCCTCTTCTCCTTGAGCTTTTCCCCTTCAATTTGTTCAGCATATACCATGAGCCTGGAGATGTCCATATCGCGAATAAGCATAGATATATAACATTCCCTCACAATCGAGAGATACCAAAAATGAAATTGTGTATTCGTACATGGGGGTCAACCACAATCATAGGAGCATATTAGAGAGCTTTGTGAACTTGAGGGCATAGTCCCTCAAACTCATACCAATATGTTTAAGGTTGATAAACTCTTTATCTTGGCTTCCTTAAGCTTAAGAAGGAAGAAACAATCCAGAAACGCAAACTTAAACTCTTCGCAATTAACAACATTACGACACACTCTCTCCATCAACCATTGAATGTACCACACTTGAGCCACATCTTTCAAATCATAAGTAACCAAGTCAGTTTCCTCCTCAAAAGTGACTTCCATTGTAGTCAACATCTTAGTAAGCTCATAAATGAACTCTTGAGCATCCTCATCAGCCTTAGACCCATAGAACTCCAAAGGATTCATCCGGGTGAAATTTCTCACCCTAGAAGCCAGAGCGGGATCCTGAGGAAGGTTAGCCTGCCTACTCTGAGAAGTCACACTTGTGCAAGCATAACAAAAGTCGTACGAAATTCAGCATTAGAGATAGGCTCTTTCATAGGCCCTTGGGGAACTTGGCCCACACAAGCCAGGGCCGGTGTTGGTGGGGTAGCTCTTCGTGGAGGCATCTTATGTATTGTAGCAAGGACAACATCAGGATAAGGGACCAAACATATGGTCCAAAGCACAATATAAGACATAAAGAAGTGATACAACTCCTAGAACGTCATCACAGCCTCCCACTTATGGGCGTAGTACATTTCACATCGATGCATAGGACTTTACTCGACACGGCATGTTGGAATTTGAGGATCATTTACAAACCTAGTCCTCTGATAACAAAGTTGTCATGACCTGGACCTAGGGTCAAAAAGTGACATGGAAAATGGGAACCCGAGAGTTCCCAAACAAGCCTCAAAGTATTCAAGTTCACATCATCTGTTTGAAAGCGTAATCGAATAGTAAATATATAATTCTAAGATATGGGAAAGTTCGACTCACATTATGGGGATGTCATAGGGAAAGGGTTCACATGGATTCACATAACACGTAGCACATAATAGTAAGGGGTGGGCAAATATGACTCACTCAATGGGGGAAATTCAGGACATAGGATCTTTTGACATCATGATGTATAAACATATCATAATACTCATAGCCATTCCATATAACAATATCCAATAGGTAACCATATCCATAAGCAAAATCTCCAAATACAGTACATAGTATATAATGAAAGAGAGTTTACAAGATGTCCAACAATGTCTCTAATCATATGATAGGAGGAGGGCCAAGACATACCTTGGACTCACCCTCAAGTAAATAAACATAAATAAAGTACCATAGGTGGAGGAATGGTGGTTGGTCCTTGAAAGATAGGACTCACCACAGCAAGTACTCTTAAGATCCAAGCTAACCGCCATATGGTTGATGAAGGTAGTCCTCGGTCCCTACATGGTTAGATCATATAGGCAAAAAGTATGTATTAGTACATTTGAATGTATTAAATATTCGGGCATGAAATGCATATAACTTACCAAACCTGCATTCAATGTTAGATGGCAAAGGCACATAATATAGAAGAAGATATATAGCAATATATATAGTATATGATATTCCATGAAACTAATGATGCATGAAATGCAATAATACTCATATATAGTATGGATGGACTATAATCGATAAAATCAAACTCATGCGAGCCATTACATGAATTAGTCCGATGATGACTTCCCATCGGCAGGAGAATATTACTTGCTAAGGTAAATCTACATCACACCTTACGATCATATCTTTTCACTGTGATGGACAGATTACAACCTCACTTTTCAGAAGGATTTCCATATCATATCATATAATATCATATCATATCATATCTAAATATGTAACCATTCCTTACGACCTAGTCTTTTCAGTAATGGCTACCATATACCTATTCTAGTATAGTTCAAGGAAAGGGAGAGGACCCTTGGAGATTGTAATGACCAAAAGTGCCCCAAAACATGCCTTAGAATACACAAAATTTTTAATTTCCATATACATAAAATCCATTAGTTATTTAGAAAGTTTGACTTCATATTTGAGATCAGGGGGTAAAATTAGGTGGAAAAGTGTCTAACCCTGATTTAAGAGCGAAAATTTAGCAATTATAAATTTTTAAGTGACGAATTCCAGTGAGGTTTACGTATTCCCTCCCGATGCACCAAGGACGTGCTTTAGTGTAATTCCTTCTCTGTGTATTCTCTGCGACGTGGAGAGGTACATTTTGTATGGCAGTGTTTTCTTGTGTGGCCCAAAATATTCAAAGTGTTGGGCCCAAGTTTCCCAAATGTATTTTTATCTATACTTAGCCAAATTTCACCTTATATCATCCTAAACATTTTTCAATACTCCCCAAAACACTTAGCCATATTTTTACTCCAAAATTCAAGACTCAAAACCCTCATTCGAAACTAAGGATTTTCTTCAAGCTTCAAGCCTTCATTTTAAAGCTTCACCAAGAACTTCTCCAAAGCTAAGGCATGTGGTGTTGAACCAGTGGGTCCTTTCACCTATGGTGCCTAAGCCTCTTTTATACTAATATTGCATGATTTAAAGTTCATTTTACATGTGTGTCTTGTATATTGAGAAATTTACTACACAGTGATTTTAGTTCATGAAAGTATGGTTGTTTTAACATGTTTTGAGCTGTAAATCTTGGATCTACTGTTGGATTAATGGGGGGTTTTGGTGTGAATATCTTAGGGGAGTTGCAAGGTCTTGATTGATTATTTTGCTACAGATTTTCTTTTGCATGATTTCATCTCCAAATTGAATGGTCTTTTACCCCCATTACACACCCCCAAGGTGTTTGATAAAATGTCTGGTTATTTTTTCTTGGGGAATTAAATGTTTGAAGCATGAGATATGATATGTCTGATGTTATGATAATGAAATGAGCTTATGTAAATGATATATATGTTTTATATAATGTGTTGCATTAGACCATACCCAATCCGGGGGGTATAGGAATCCAGATAACCATGTGAGGGGTATGTACCTTGCCACCAGGGTGTCTAGGTATGAATGACATCAACCATGTGAGGGGTGTAGTACTTTGCCACTAGGGTGTTCAGGTGTGAATGACATCAACCATGTGAGGGGTGTAGTACTTTGCCACCAAGATTTCCAAGTGTGAATGGCATCAACCATGTGAGGGGTGTAGTACCTTGCCGCCGGGGTTTCCAAATGTGAATGGCACCTCCAAATCATAGTTGGGATTCTAGTTTAGTCTCTTCTACACATATGATATCTTATATAAGCATGAGTTATTGAAAAAATGTCTTACTTATGCATTGATCATACATGCCATATTGTTATACTATGTCCATTGTCTATGCTTATGCATTTTACCTATGATGTCTATCTCTTGTTGCATTGCATCCCACATACTTAGGACATTCAAACGTACAAAGGCATACTCTTGCCTACATGATATCCCTATGTAGGACGAATCTTCAAGTTGATTATCCTCCTCCTCCACGTGCCTAGTTAGTGCTATTCCAGGCTTGTTGGTGAGTCCTCCATTTCGAGGACCTTAGTCTATGTTTCTATTATCCATGTATTGAGACACTTTCTTATCTTCCATTTTGACTATGAGGGTGAGCTCGGTTACCTTGTCTTGGCCCTCACTCTATCTGTGTATTTAGAGGTATTTGTTGGACAAATTGTGAAATTATGATATGAGCTATGACTCCTTGTCTTGATGTTGATGTTCTAGTGAGCTATCCCTTAGCCCCTTTGCTCCTTTATGCTTGTTTTATGTCGTTTACATACTTCCTCGGCCAAGGATTTGTAATGATAAGTTAAGAGGCTTGTTTGGGGTTCCTTCAGGTTCCCCATTCGCTATGTCACGTCTAGGCCCTAGGTTTGGGTCGTGACAAACTTAGTATTAGAGTACTAGGTTGATAGATCCTCGAAGTCCAACACACTGCGTCGAATAGATTCCCATTCATGGTTGTGAAGCACGCCATGACTATGAGTAGGAGGCTATGAGGCGTTTTAGGAAATATTTTCTTTCTCATGTTCTATGTCGTGCTATAGAGTTGTAGCGAGTTCCCCCACTCCCCCAATGATTGTTCTTTACTATGATATATCATCCCAAACACTAGAGGAAGACGGGCCCAAAGTCCCGAAGATCAACCTAACAATGGTGAGCTCCGAGGTGCTCTTACTATCTTGCCCAAGTGGTGGCCAACCAAGTCCAACAAGGGGCCCAAGCCCCTCATGCTAGTACCCTGGGAGCTAGGGTAAGAGACTTTATAAGGATGAATCCTCCGATTTTCCATGGGTTAAAGGTGGATGAAGACCCACAAAAGTTCATTGATGAGTTCTACAAAATCTTGAATATCATCAGTGTTGGGCCAAATGAAAAGGAAGATTTGGCAGCGTGCCAACTCAAAGGGGTAGCCTAAATTTGGTATGAGCAATGGAAGGGTGAGAAGGGGTTGGTAATCTGGTGCTTGAGGAGGAGTTCAAATTGGCCTTCCTGAATCAATTTTTCCCTCTTGAGCTTAGGGAAGCAAATTTAGTAAAGCTTATGAACTTGAAGCAAGGTGCTTTGAGTGTGAGGGAGTATGCCCTCAAATTTAATCAACTTTCAAAGTATGCTCCTCACTTGGTGGCTATTCCTAAGTCAAGGATGAACAATTTTGTTATAGGGGTTTCCGACTTGGTAAGTGAAGAATGCCAATCCGCCTTGCTAATTAGTGATATGGACTTTTCTTGGTTGATGACTTATGCTGAGAAAATGGAGGAAGAAAAGTTCAGAAAAAGGAAGTGTCATGAGGCTAAGAGGGCCCATTTTGAAGGTAGGTTTGAAAAGGGTTCTAGACGTCATCAAGGCCAAAGGCCTCCTCATACTACTAATAGGAGGTTTGTCAATGACTTCCTTAGGCCTCAAGGTGTGGGTGGAATAGATCCTAATGATGTGTGCCCTAGATGTGGAAAGAATCACAAGGGACCATGTTTGAAGGGTTCCAATGCATGTTTTGAATGTGGGGAGCTTGGTCACAAGAGGGTGTATTGTCCAAGAAACCGTGGCAAGGTCTAGGGTGCAAATATGATTCAATTGGGTAGAGGTGGTCCTCAAGATGGTTCCCCAAGGCACAACTGGTTTTATACTCTATATGGGAGGCAAGGGGTTGGTGAGGTCCCAGATGTTGTTACCAGTATATTGAAAATCTTTGACTTTGATATGTATACTTTGATTGATCTGGGTGCCAATCTTTTCTTTGTTGCTCTTCTTGTTACTAAAAAGTTCCATGTTATTCATGAGTTGTTCCATGAGTCATATGAAGTATCTACTCTTATTGGTGCCTTTATTGTTGCTAGAAAAGTTAATGGGAGTTATGCTATTTGCATCTTGAATAAGTTGTTGCCTTGTGATCTTGTTGAATTAGACATGGTTGACTTTGATGTCATTCTTGGGATGGATTAGTAGCATGCATACCATGCTTCCATTGACTCTATAATCCGTAGGGTCAAGTTTCAATTTCCAAATGAACCCCTCCTTAAGTTGGAAAGTCAAGATGTAGTGGTTAAGGGTAGATTCATTTCATGCATTAAAGCCCATAAGTTGATTTCTAGAGGGTGTGTTATCATCTTGTGAGGGTTAAAGATGTGGAGTCCAAGGTCCCTTCCATTGTATCGGTCCCCATTGTAAATGAGTTTCTTGATGTCTTCCCGAATGACCTTCCCGGTGTCCCTCCCGAAAGGGAGATAGATTTTGGCATAGATCTCTTTCTAGACACTCAACCTATCTCCATTGTGTGTTCTAAGACTTGCAATGGCCTTGTAATTGCTCCTATATGATGACGTATTTGAGATGAGAATGTATCTTGAGTAGGCTGCCCTGTTTTGATTAATTTAGTGGAAT
>JAPFFP010043673.1:0-35679 GCA_026153255.1 Solanum medicagineum | reverse complement strand
GCCATAGTACTCAGGTTATGAATCCTGCTTTCCAACAAATGGCTAAATTCTTCCATCACATGGCTGAAACAATGCATGATTCCTAATGGGATAAATTTCGAGAAAATGAGGAAAATGGTGGGTTAGAATTTGAAGGTTCTGTTGATCCCACTGATGTTGAACAATGGCTGGAAGGCATGGAGAGGGTGTTTGAATATTTAGAGTGTTCAGATGTTGCAAAAGTTAAGTATGCTATTTTAATATTGCAAAAGGATGCTTATGATTGGTGGGTGAGTGTTCCAAATGCCAAGGTAAAACCTCCGGTTCTTACTTGGAATGATTTTGTTAAGGAGTTTCGTATGAAGTATGTTCCACCTGCCTACTGTTATGCTAAGAAAAAAGAGTAGAAAAAAGAGTTTCTAAGTTTGAGCAGCAAGGTATATCTATTGCTGAATATCAACGAAAGTTCTTAAGGCTTTCTTGTTATGCTGGAGATAATTAAGGAGGAGAAAGATAAGAGCAGGAGATTTGAAGATGAGTTAAATGATTCTATTAAAAAGAATGTGGCAATCTTGCAACATGAGAACTTCTGTAAAATAGTTTCCTCTGCTCTTACTTGGGAAAGACTTGATAAGGAAGAAGCTAGTAAACATGAAAATAACCTCCAAAAACCTAGATCAGATTTCGAAGGTCCATATAAAAGGGGAAGGTTTGATGATTGTAAGGCTAGTGGTATTAATAGGTCACCTCAACCAAAGCAAAGCAGATCAGATTATTCTATAGGTATCACTCCAAATAATGGTTAAGGCAACACTCGTGTTCCTACGTGTGAACAATGTGGGAAGAGCAAATATGGTGTTTATAGGAGAGCTTCAGGTGCATGTTTTAACAGCAGCAGTTTTGATCATAAAGAGAAGGACTATCCTAAACAAGTTCTTTCCTTGCACACTGAAAGCTCAATTCAGAAGCCTGCTATTATTCCTCCCCAAACCAATAGGGGTGCAAGAGTAAAAGACATCCAAGCGGCCGGAGAAAGTGGAGCAAATCAACGTAGTGGGCCAAGGGTACCGCAAGAGCTTATGCTATGAAACAAAGGGATGATCAAGATGGCCAAGACGTGGTTATTGGCAAATTTCACTAAATTTCTGTTATTTGGCTTATATGTGTTTACATTGTTTGACCCTGGTTCTACACATTCTTATATTTGTTCATCACTTGTTCTTCCTAAAAATGTGAAATCAGTAAGGCTTGATTATAATGTGCTAGTTGAAAGTCCCTTGGGCTACCAAGTTGTTTGTAATCAAATTTACCGAGCTTGTCCCTTCATGATGGATACCTAGTTTTCCCGGTGGATTTGATTGAGATGCCCTTCAAAGATTTTGATGTTATTATTGGGATGGATTGGCTTTATAAATATCATGCAATAGTGGATTGTAGATCAAAGCATGTGACTTTTAAGGACCCTGCATTTTCTCATATTATTGTACAAGGTGAAAGATCATTGAAGTCTAATATTAATTTTGCGGCCTGGGGAAGAAAGATGATTCGGCAAGGTTGTGATGTGTATCTTGCTCACATAGTTGATACACGCTTGGAGAGCCCTAGTCTTAAAGATATACCTACTGTTTCTCTCCGTGGGGAATCCATGTTTTACTTGTAAAGAAGAAGGATGGAACTCTTAGATTGTGTATTGATTACAGACAACTCAACAAAATAACAGTCAAGAATAGATATCCACTGTCAAGGATTGATGATTTATTTGATCAGTTGAGGGGTGCTATCTATTCTCAAAGATTGATTTGGGGTCTGGGTATCATCAACTGTGTGTTAGAGAGAAAGATATTCCTAAAACTCCTTTTAGAACTCGGTATGGTCATTATGAATTTTTGATGATGCTATTCAGATTAAGTAATGCTCCTGCAATATTCATGGATCTAATGAATCGAGTATTCAAGCCATATCTAGATCAACTTATGGTAGTTTTTAGAGATGATATTTTAGTGTATTCCAAGGGTAGTGAAGATCATGATAAGCATCTCTGAATTGTTTTGCAAATTTTGAAGGAGAAAGAACTTTATGCAAAACTTTCCAAGTATGAATTTTAGCTAAATGAAGTAACCTTTCTAGGGCACGTCTTGTCAGCCAATTGTTGAATCAATTGGAACCTGTAATAATTTTTAGCAGAAAAAATGAAGTATTTTCTAAAACATTTTCACCCACGAAAAATGACTCGTTTAAAAAACCATTGCTCTTATAAATATAAAAAAGCTTTCTGTTTTTACGAAATGTAATCACTAGAAGTGCTACTGATAATAACGATCCACATAAAAGGGCTGCATAGCCCAATATCATCATACTTACTTGCATTATTAACCACTCTGATTGAAGAGCAGGTACTAATATTCCAGATTGGTGTGTGTAAAGGTGGATCCTAGTAAAATTCAAGCAATTGTTGAATGGAAGCCTCCCAAAATCCCAATCAAAGTAAGAAGCTTCTTAGGCTTGGGGGGATACTATAGGAGGTTCGTGAAAGGCTTCTCCATTATAGCCTCCCCTTTGACCAATCTCTTGAAGAAAAAGGAAAGTTCATCTAGAGTGACAAATGCCAAGAGAGCTTTGAAACTCTTAAATCCTTGTTGACGCAAGCTCTAGTACTTACTCTGCCAATAGAGGGGAAGGAGTATGTGATATATAGTGATGCATCTCATCGTGGTTTAGGGTGTGTTCTGATGCAAAAAGAGAAAGTTATCTCATATGCCTCTCAAAAATTAAACATGAACTGAATTATCCTACTCATGATCTGAAACTTGCTACTATAGTATTTGCCTTAAAGATATGGAGAGATTATCTATATGGAGAAAAATGTTACATATTCACCCATCACAAAAGCCTTAAATACTTGGGTACACAAATGGAGCTGAACCTAAGGCAACGTCGATGGCTTGAGCTCATTAAGGATTATGATTGCACGATCGAATATCATCCAGGAAAAGCTAATGCAGTTGTAGATGCCTTAAGTCGCAAGTCCTTTGCAAGCCTACCCTTGAGTTCGCTGCCTTTATTTGTCGAGTTAAGTATAATGAATGCTCTTATTGCACTTCATCCATCTGGCTCGATTATTTCCCAACTGCAAGTTAAACCAGTATTGCTTAAGAAAGTTAGAGAAGCACAAAAGTTTGATGAGAAACTCATAAAGCTGACTAAAAAGGTTCAAGATGGAGAAACACATGATTTTTCATTAACGGAGGATGGTGTCTTATCTTATGAAAATAGGTTCTGTGTCCCTAATAATATGATATTGAAAGAATTTATGTTGAAGTAAGAACAACTTCGTCATATGCCATACACCCTGGAGGTACGAAAATGTATCGGGCCCTTAAGGAACACTACTAGTGAAATGGTATGAAGAAAGACATTGCGGAGTACATTGCAAAATGTTTGGTTTGTCAACAAGTAAAAGCAAAACATCAAGTTCCAATTGGGCTCCTCCAACCCTTGCCAATGCCAGAATGGAAATAGGAGAGAATAACAATGGATTTTGTTTCTGGACTTCCTCGCACTCAAAAGAACCATGACGCAATATGGGTAATAGTGGATAGATTAATGAAAAGGGCTCACTTCTTAGCAATCAGGATGGATTATTCACTTGAGAGTTAGCAGAACTATACATTAATGAGATTGTAAGGCTGCACAGAATCCGTATCTCTATTGTTTCTGACAGAGACCCTAGGTTTACGTCTAGATTTTGGTCTAGCTTGCAAGAGGCCTTGGGTACCAAGTTAAATTTCAGCACCTCATTTCATCCTTAGATAAATGGTCAATCAGAAAGAGTGATACAAATTTTAGAGGATGTGCTTCATGCTTTCATCATGGAACTTGAGGGTAGTTGGGACAAACATTTGGCTCTAGTAGAATTTGCTTACAATAATAGCTACCAATCAAGTATTGAAATGCCTCCTTATGAAGCATTATATGGAAGAAAATGTCGAACTCCTCTTTATTGGAGTAAAGTTGGTGAAAGAAAACTTACTGGTCCTGAAACTGTGCAGCGGATAGAAGACAAGGTTTTGGTGATCAAGGATGTCTAAAGATCGCTTCAGATAGGCAAAAATCATATGCTAATCTTAAAAGCTGTGATATCGAGTATCAAGTTGGTGATAAGGTATTCTTAAAAGCATCTCCACGGGAGAAGATTATGAGATTTGGCCAAAAGGGAAAACTTAGCCCCCGATTTATTGGACCCTATGTGATACTTGAGAGAGTAGGACTAGTTGCATATAAATTGGCATTACCACCTGAATTAGACAAGATCCACAATTCCTTCCACGTGTCAATGCTCAGAAGATATCGTTCTGACCCCTCTCATATCCTACCAGTTGAATCTAGTAAGGTTAATCAAGACTTGACATATGATGATGATATTATCCAGATTCAAGCTTGGGAAATAAAAGAACTTAGGAACAAGAAAATTCCCTTAGTAAAGGTACTTTGGAGGAACCATCAGGAGAAGAACCCACCTGGGAGAGGGAAGAACATATGAGGACCCAATACCCGTAGTTATTTCGTGACTAGCCCAAGGTAAATTTCGAGATGAAATTTCTTAAGGGAGAGAGAGTTGTAATACCCTTATTATTAAATAATGTAGTCACTTCTAAAAAGGTATTCCCTCAAAGATGAAATCAACCCCTACTTCACAACTATTTTACGTGAGTTTGTGTCATTAGAAAAATCGGTTTTCTTGAATCGTAGAAAGGAATGAGGG
The DNA here is from genome assembly GCA_026153255.1 of Solanum medicagineum. Taxonomy (NCBI): domain Eukaryota; kingdom Viridiplantae; phylum Streptophyta; class Magnoliopsida; order Solanales; family Solanaceae; genus Solanum; species Solanum medicagineum. Next base: position 30,938 of record JAPFFP010043673.1, on the reverse strand, counting down.
AGCGGTTCATTTTAGTGAAATTTATTTACCTATGCACAATTATACATGTTTTAAACCACCTTTAATATTAATTATTTTGTGTAAGAAAATAAATAAGGAAGGAAAAAGAGCAAAGTAGGGGGCAACCACCTTACTGGACCTTTTTTTCTCTTAAGATGCTTTTCATATAAAATATGTTTTTCCCAAGGTAAGTTTGTTTATTGTCCTTATAAGACCCTATAAAATCTCTCCTGTCCTTATTTTCCACAAACACACACGAAAAACATCAGTTCATTGGAGCATAATTAAGAAACCCTCTATCATTTGGAAATTGATTGAAGAAATAGATGTCCTATTGATCCATGACTTGAAATCGGTAGGGTCTGTTGCGTGCTAAAAGGTTTAGGTTCATGTAAAAACTTGTCCTTGTGCCTTTTTACCTGCTAGTACATTTGAATGTTATCTTGGTATCTCAGCTATGTTATTGTTATTTTATCTGGTTGTGTTGATATATTTTGGGACTTGTAAGGAACTTGTTTAATTCACCCATTTGTACGAATTGCCTAATTACTTGACATCCTTGTGGACTTTGTCCTTCTTGTGGTTGTGAATTTTTCCCCATTGGCATGACTTTTGTCGGATCAATTGCCATCTTGATTGTGAATTTTTGGTTCGTCCTAAGTGTGGATGTAGTCCATCTTATGTACGAACTAGAAAGTCACTCTTAATATGGTCCTTGGTTCTCTTGATAATTGGGTTTTCACCCTTCTTGATGCAGGGCTTTGGTCCTCCTTGATACTTGATTATGTTTGGTGTGATGGTATAACTTATATACTGGGCAAAACTTGTCATTCGAATGTCTTGTTAAAGTTGTTCGAGGAACCCTTGATACCTAGATCATTAAATATCCTACTGGATGTTATTGATGTATTTGTTCACTTGGTCTATTTACTATATTCCAATTGTGTTTCCCTTTCATTTAAGAAGGGTAAATTAAGGGATTTAAGGTTCTCAGCTTTTAGCTTATACACCACTAACCTTCATGCTTAGCGATAGTTATTTCTATCGTAGGGAGTATCCGAGATGATGCTTGAGGATGGCCATTGAAGATAAATTTTGGGAGTTGTGCAGAAGATCACACTTGCATCTAGACATATATATATTTTAGTAGTTTTGGGACATGTACATGATTCTCCTATTGCATATGTATATATAAAATTTGAAAGGCTAATATAAATTATGGAACAATGGGTTGTAACTTTAAGTTTTGGCTTGTAGTTAAATTTGAGTCGGCGAGCTTTTGTATATTAAAATACCAATTATGTTAAGATGATTGTATGAAATAAAAACTAGTAAATTTTATGTCCTTGTATTTTAATATCGGTAATAATTTTCAGCGTGCTACAACAGTTTGGGCAATATATCAATATCTCGCAATATAGTAGTTTAAATTATTTGCAAGGTACTCACGCCAAAAACTTGATCTAGAATGAATTGCACAACCGTCAGAACAAAATCCTATACCTTTAACTATTTTAAATTCATTACTTAAATATGATTAATAGGTCACGTGTTAAATTCTTCATATATTGGTAAGTGGTACGTAAGCTAGAATGTACAAAAGTGGCATCCTCCCGCGAGGATTGCCACACTATCAGAGCATAGGGTTGTTAATGTGTCAAGACCCTAGCCTAGGGCCTAGACATGACACGACGAATGGGAATCTGATAACATGAAAAGTAGAGATAGTACCCACATGAGTGGCATGTACCCCTCAAGACCATTCACAGTGAGTCAAGCAAAAGATCTCGAAGGCCTACAAGCAATGTTCATGAACAAGGAAGCATCAGAGGAGCTTGAGGGTCACCAAAGAAAGGCTTACAATGTGTTGAAAGGTTTTCAAGGTGAGAAGAAGGAAAGAAATAGGCCATATGTGCAAATGGGTACTAGTTGAATTCAAGGATTTGAAAAGAAGGCAACCAAACAAGGCCCTTACTCATTAAGGTTAAAATTCAAAGAAAATGTCTTCTTTTATTTAGTATAGATAGCAATATTTTATCATTTGGAAGACTTAGACTATGTTGAATATTGAATTCTCAAATTGTAGTATCTTCTTAGTTGAGTAATTAGGGTGAACTCATAGAATTGTTAGTTGACTTGTTTGCTTGGTTAATTAAAGGTTGCCCATCTGTGGTTCTTAGTTTCCTTCAATTTTTCCTTCTAGGGTTTGATTTGAGTTTGTCACGACCCAAACCTAGGCCCTAGGTGTGACACGGCAAATGAGAACCCGAAGGCCCCCAAACAAGCCTCTTAAATCATAATTGGACATTATAGGTTTAAATGATAAATGTCAAATAAATGACCATGAAATATGGGGAATAGGACTAAGGGACAACTTGTAACCATAAGCGGAAGCATAAGTTAAATAGTTTAAACATACCAAGTGTAGCAATAGTCCAGACACACCTCTAAACAATGACAATAAACAGAGCCAAGAATACAAGTCTAGGCTCCTCAATACTAAGACAAAATGAAAGTACATCAAATATCTAAAAAAACAAAGGCAAAGCTTGAAGATAAGGGTTCTGTTCCCGATGAATGAGAACTCACGAAAGCTCATAGTCTTCACGAGCAATATAGCCACGCGGAGGAGAATGTGGTAGATGTCCTGTCTCTACATATTATAGCATGTAGCCAAAAACACGATTAGTATTTTGGAATGTACTAAATATGTATGCAGTGCAACAAGTAAATATAATGACAAAGAATACTTACCCAATATGGCAAACTCCAAGATTAAACAATATATTTAGTTCCAAAGTAAAGCGTAAAGTAATGCCATGAAAATGCATGGAGAAGCACATAAGCAAATAAGGGTGGGAATAAGACCATAACCGACAAAACCATATGAGCTATAATATGGAATGCCGATGTCATACTCCACACTGGCCAAAGAGTGAGCCAACTTGCTCAAGATATAACTCTAGAAATGAAAATACTAAATGGATCCACTAGTCTGAAAGCTTAAAAAGGCATAATCAAAATATCCTACAGTGGCATGTAGTTATGTGATTAAAAGCTTTGTATAAGACCCCTTAAGTCGAGTCTTACTCCTAACTCATTCGGTGCTAAATCAAAATCCACGGAAACGGACAATGCATATTAGAAATAATCAAAACTTAATTTAGTTCGGAAAGTCATAACTTGTAAAATAAATCATATTCAAACTTGTACTTAGAATAGCTTCTTAACAAATATTCAAAATGAAACTGAATGGATCTTAAGTCACCCCATATCATTTCATACTTGTATTTACTTATTCTTGTCCAAATTCATATGTTCATATTATGCCATGAAAGCCAAATATCCTAAGTTCATAACTCAATTTAAATCACGTTTGGGGACTGGTTCAACAACCTTGAATCGTGAATTTGACATTTAGGATAAAAATCATAATAACTCATTTGTGTATCGAAGATTTGAAATTAAAGTAGATTAATAATGCAAATCTGAAATGCCTGAACTAAAACCTTGATAAATATTAATAAATAATCATAAAATGTATGAATAACCACAATTTAAGCAAATATCAATTAGTATACAATTATACATAAATCAAGATTGAAAAATTTGTAATTCAAAATTTAGTTTCCGAAGAAGACTTCTTGGTTGAAAGGAAACCAAGAATCAAACCCACATACCTTGCTTGATTAGCCTTGAGAAGATGAAGAAATTCGGTGGAGATCTTGAAGAATACTTAGCCTGAGTGTTGGGAGTGTTTTGGGAGAGTAATGTAGATTAGGGGATTTGGTTAATTTGAAGAGTGATGTAGAGACTAAGTAGGGGGGTTATTTATACTAATTTTTTTTTTGAGGGGGGGGCGGTTATAAGGGTCATTTAATCAATAAAAAGTGGTAAAAAATGTGTGGGGAAAAGGGCATAAAATAATGTGATGCAAAGGAAATTTTTGACTAACTTTTAAAAAGAAGAAAGATGCCAAACACAAGGGAGTGGGCATGGGACATAGGTATGAAAGCATTATCCTTTCCCATGGTGCTATGGAATGGTATGGTATGGCCTCAAGTCGTGCTAAGGGCATGCTAAAGGCTGCCCATGCAAGCCGTGCAACAATTGCAAAAGAATTCCCAAACAAGTCAATTACGCAACCTTCACATATACCTTCATTTCAAATAATTACAAACGCAAACCAAACTTCATTTTTAGTCTTAACTTCACATAACATTACCACCAAAAGATTATACCCAGGATAAACCAACCGCCTTTCCAAGAGCACCTCAATAATCACATAACTAAACCAAGCTTATCGCTAAGATAACCTTCATTACAAATTTTACTTAATTCAATAGGAATGCACTTGAACATTATCTTTTCACGCAAGTATAGACTTATAAACACCAGGTACATTACAATATCTCCCCCTTGGGATCATTTGTCCCCTAATGAGACAAGAGTAGTTTGAATGAATAGGAATTGAAATAGTGACTAAGAGCTTAATATGTCAAAATGCAAAATAGAGCTTACTTTCATGCAAAACTTATACAAATATCATAAAGTAACATCAAAATAATTATGCATGTGTAATAATTATAACAGTGATAAAATGGTACAGAATGAGAAATTCGGACTCGAGGAATAGAATTACCTAAATCTTAGGCTTGATTAGTTGGTAAAAGATAGGGATATTTCTTCATCATGTCTGCTTTAGCTTCCCATGAAGTACTCTCAACATACTAGTTCCTCCAAAGCACCTTGACGGATGTCACATCCTTATTTCTCAACCTTTTGACTTGTCGATCCAACATTTGTACCGATACTTCTTTTTAAGTCAAATCTTCCCCAACTTCACAACATCCAATAGAACTATAGAACTTGTGTCACAAATGCACTTCCTTAACATATATACATAAAAGACAGGGTGAACCAACTCCATCTCATTATGCAACTCAACCTAATAAGCTACCTTTCCAACCTTCTTAAAATTTTATAAGGACCCACAAATCTTGGGTTCAATTTGCCCTTTTTGCCAAAAGGAACAACACCCTTCATAGGTGAAACTTTGAGATACACTCGATCTCCCACATCAGATTCAAGATCCCTCGTCTTCATATCTGATACTTTTGTAGGTTTTGAGCCATTTTCGATCTATCTTTTATCATCCTCACTTTCTCCATAGCCTCCAAAACCAAATCCGGGCCTAATAATTCAATTTCACGTACCACAAACCAGCCAACCAGTGATCTACATCGCCTACCATAAAGACTTCAAACAGAGCCATCTCGATGCTAGAATGATAATTATTGTTATATACAACCTCAATAAGAGGTAAGTGATCATCCCAATTACCTTTAAGTTCCAAGACACATGCTCACAATGTATCCTCCAATGTTTGAATGGTCCTTTTCGCTTGACCATCTATTTGAGGATGAAATACGGTACTCAGCTTAACTTTGGTACCCAAACTTCGTTGGAATGCCTTCCAAAAATGAGAAGTGAATTGAGGTCCACGATCTGATATTATTGACAAAGGAACACCATGTCAACGGACTAACTCATGAATATATAGCCTTGCATAATCTTCAGCACTATATGAAGTCTTAACCGGCAAGAAATGAGCTGATTTGGTCATACGATCCACAATCACCCAAATTGAATCATATTGTTTCCGAGTATGAGGCAATCCAACAATGAAGTCCATATTGATTTCCTCCAAATTCCAAGTTGGGATTTCAATGTATTGAGCTAGCCCACCGATCCTTTGATGCTCGGCTTTCACTTGCTAAAAATTTGGATACTCGGTTACAAACTTAGCTATGTCCTTTTTCATATTACCCACCAATAGACTTTCTTCAAATCTCGATACATTTTGGTGCAACCCGGATGATTGGAATAAGATGAATTGTGAGCCTCTTGTAAGATCAAAGTTCTCAATCCATCTACATCCGGCATACACAACCGGCCTTGGTATCTAAGGACACCATCTCCCCCTTGTGAGAAAACCTCCACTTTCTTTTATTCGACTAATTTCTTTAATTCAATCAAAGTACGGCCAACATCTTCCTTTGACTTCACATCAATAGTCAAAGAAGGTTAAGACCCGTCATGAACAAATATGCCGCCATCATTAGTACCTTCTAACCTAACACCCAATCTAGCCAACTGATGGACTTCCTTTGCCAACTCTTTCTTTTCACCCTCAACATGACTCATACTACCCATAGTTATTCTAATCAAAGCATCGACTACCACATTGGCCTTGCCCGGGTGGTAGTACACACTCATATCATAGTCTTTGAGAAGTTCAAGCCATCTCTGTTGCCTTAGATTCAAGTCCCTTTGAGTGAACAAATACTGCAAGCTCTTGAGATCGGTAAATACATCCATGTGAACCCCACAGAGATATTTACGACAAACTTTTAGAGCAAACACTATTGCTGCCAATTCAAGGTCATGAGTTGGATAATTGTGCTCATGCACTTTCCACTGTCTATAAGCATAAGCTACAACCTTATCATTTTGCATCAACATACAACCTAATCCAACCTAACCCTATATGCATAACAATATAAACCAACTGGAAGAGTCAAGATGGCTGCCGAAGTCAGCTTATCTTTCAATATCTGGAAACTCTTCTCACATTCATCAGACCTCACAAACTTGGACTTTTTCTGTGTCAGTTTGGTCAAAGAGGATGCGCTTGAAGAAAACCTTGCTACAAACCATCCGTAGTAACCTGCCAAACCCCAAAAACTCCTTATGTTAGATGGAGTTAAGGGTCTAGGCCAATTTCGCACTACCTCAGTCTTCCTTGGGTCCACCATAATACCTTTATCGGTCACCACATGGCCAAGGAAAGAAACTTCTTTCATCCAAAATTCACACTTGCTAATTTGGCCTACAATTTCTCATCTCTCAAAGTTTGAAGGACTGTTCTCAAATGTTCCTCATGTTCCTTCTCACTTCGAGAGTAGACTAGTACGTCATCAATAAAGACCACAACAAAAATATCAAGGTAGTGTTTGAAGACCCGATTCATAAGATCCATAAATATGGCCGGTGCATTTTTCAATCCAAAAGACATCACTAAAAACTCATAATGCCCATTACCTTGTTCTAAAAGTTGTCTTAGGAATATCAATTTTCCTAGCCGGCAACTGGTGATACCCAAAACGAAGGTCGATCTTAGAAAAATGTCTAGCTTCTTGTAGTTGGTCAAATAAATCATCTATCCTTTGAAGTGGGTACTTATTCTTAATGGTGACTTTGTTGAGTTGACGATAGCCAATGCACATTCGGGTGACCCGTCCTTCTTCCTTACAAACAGAACAAGAGCACCCCATGGAGATTTGCTAGGCCTAATAAATCCCTTCTCCAATAAATCTTTTAACTGATCCTTAAGTTCTTTCAACTCTGCTGGTGCCATCCTATAGGGTGGAATAGAGATAGGTTTGGCATTGGGAAGGAGATCTATGCCAAATCAATTTCCCTTTAGGGAGGAATACCAGGAAGATCTTCGGGAAACTCATTGACTATAGGAACTGACTCAAGACAGGAAACTTAGAAGACACATCTCAGACCCTAACCATATGATAGATACACCCTTTAGATATCATCTTTCGAGCTTTAAGATATGAAATAAACCTACCCTTTACCACAGAAACTTGCCCTTTCTACTCAAACAAGGGTTCATTAGGAATTTGGAATTTAACTTTATGGGTTCTACAATCTATGGTGGCATAAGAGGCATGTAACCAGTCCATACCAAGGATGACATCAAAACCTACCATAAACAATTCAATAAGATTACATGGAAGAGTCTTATGCATAATAGACATAGGAACATTTTCATTGACTCTTTTAGCAAGTATTGACTCACCCACGGGAGTAGACAAAAGAAAAGGGTCATGAAAAATTTCGGGACTTAAATTGAACCTATTGGCAAGAAAAAGGGTCACAAAGGATAAGTTGGCATCAGGATCCAACAACATATAAACATCAAAATGAAACACTTTCAACATACCCGTGACAACATTTGGCTCATCTTCCACCTCTTGCCTCCCATGTAGTGCATAGAACCTATTGTTGTGAGGATCACCACCTTGTGGCACAGCTTGTGGCTTTTGGTCTGCCTGCACATCTTTACCATGCAGGCGACTACCCTTACCCTTATTATGAGCCTTGGGGCAATTGGCAATTTTGTGACCTAGTTGACCACATGCAAAACAACTTCTCGACTCCCAATAACACACACCACCATAGCTCTTACCACACTTTTTGCATGTTGGCCAAGATTGAGCATGGCTACCACTTTGTTGACCCTTAGTATGTTAAAACCGATCATAAGTATGCCTTTGCTTGAAGGCATTCGATGACCCTTGTTGTTGGAACCTTTGGTTTTGATGACCTCGGTTACCATCACCACCCTTGTGACCTTGATACTCACCCTCATAACTCGGCCTCTTACCATCATTTTTCCTCAGCTTGCAAATCTTCTTTTCCTCAAGTTGCTCGGCATGAATCATAAGCTGAGAAAAATCCATGTCTTGGATTAGTAGAGCAGTTTGGCATTCTTCATTAATGAGGTTGGAGACTCCTGAAACAAACATATTCATCCTAGCCCTAGGACCGGCTACCTGTATAGGAACATATTTGTAGAGTGTGTTGAATTTTAGTAAGTACTCGCGAACGTTCATCGACACTTGCCTCAAGTTCATAAACTTTTTCATTTTGGCATCCCTTAATTCAAGAAGGAAAAAAGCGGTCCAAGAACGCAGCCTTGAATTCTTCCCAATCAATTGGACCACCAAGCACCCTTTCACCTTCCTACTGATACCAAATCTGGGCAAGGCTTTTAAGTTGGTAAACCGCCAACTCCGCCTTCTCCTCCGATGACACACCCATAATTAAGAGAACCTTGTATACCTCATCAATGAACTCCGTGGGATCCTCATCAATTCTATTTCCATAAAATTCTAGCGGGTTCATAAGAGTGAAATCTCTCACCCTAGCTGCCTAGGTGGGAGCATGGGTGCTGGAGCTTGCGTAGCCTGAGTGACAACCATTTGAGCTTATAATGAGATAACATTCCTGAACTCGGCGTGGGACACATTATGCTCTTCTGGAGGTTTAGGAACCTCACGTACGGGAATATTTCTTCTTGGCGGCATTTTCTACAGTGCAACGAACAAGTCATTAGAAGAAGGATATCTTAAGTTACTCTAAGGCACGATTTGATTTAAACAAAGAAGTGAGACAATCTTAAACATCTCATAGTCTTCTATTCATGGTTGTGGTGCGCTTCACCACCATGAATAAGACTCTACTAGATGCGGCGTGTGGACTTCCGAGGATCATTTTAAAACCTTGTTCCTGATACAAAGCTTGTCACGACCTAAACCTAGGGCCTATGTGTGAAATGGCGAATGAGAACACGAAGGCCCCCTTTTGAAGCCAGAATTAATTTTCCCTCATACCTAACATAATGCATCAAAGGATCCCCCAAACAAGCCTCTTAGATCATAATTGCACATTATAGGTTTAAATGGTAAATGGAAAATAAATGACAATGAAATAGGGGGAATGAGACTAAGGGACAACTTGTAACCATAAGCAGAAGCATAAATTAAATAGTTTAAAATATACCAAGTGTAGCAATAGTCCACACCTCTAAACAATCACATAAACAGAACCAGGAATATAAGTCTAGGCTCCTCAATACTAAGTCAAAATGAAAGTACATCAAATATTCGAATAACAAAAGCAAAGCTTAAAGATAAGGGTTCTGTTCTGGATGAGTCACCAAAGCTCAAAGTTTTCACGAGCAATGTAGCCACGTGGAGGAGGATGTGGTAGATCGTCTGTCCCTACACGATCATAGCATATAGGCAAAAATACGGTTAGTACTTTGGAATATACTAAGCATGGGGGTATGCAATGCAACAAGTAAATATAATGACAAAGAATATTTACCCAATATGACAAACTCCAAGCTTAAACAATATATTCAGTTCCAAAGTAAAGCGTAAAGTAATGCCATGAAAATGCATAGAGAAGCACATAAGAAAATAAGTGTGGGAATAAGACCATAACCGACAAAACCATATGAGCTATAATATGGAATGCCGATGTCATACTCCATACCGGCCAAAGAGTGAGTCAACTTGCCAAGGTATAACTCTAGAAACGAAAATACTAAATGGATCCAATAGTCTGAAAAGCCTAAAAAGGCATAATCAAAATATCCTACGGTGGCACGTAGTTATGAGATTAAAAGCTTTGTATAAGACCCCTTAGGTCGAGTCCCACTCCTAACTCATTCGGTGCTAAGTCAAAATCCACAGAAATAGACAATACATATTAGAATCAATCAAAACTTAATTTAGTTTGAAAAGTCATAACTTGTAAAATAAATCATATTCAAACTTGTACTTAGAATAGCTCCTTAACGAAGATTGAAAAAGAAACTGAATGGGTCTTAAGTCACGCAATATCATTTCATACTTGTATTTACTTATTCTTTTCCAAAATTATAAGTTCATGTTATGCCATGAAAGCCAAATATCCTAAGTTCATAACTCAACTTAAGTCACATTTGGGGACTGGTTCAATAACCTTAAATCATGAACTTGACATTTAGGATAAAAATCATAATAACTCATTTGTGTATCTAAGACTTGAAAATATAAACTAGATTAATAATGCAAATCTGAAATGCTTGAATTAAAACCTTGATAAATATTAATAAATAATCATAAGATGTATGAAATAACCATAATTTAAGCAAATATCAATTAGTATACAATTACACATAAATCAAGATTGAAAAATTTGTAATTCAAAATTTAGTTTCCGAAGAAGACTTCTTGGTTGAAAGGAAACCAAGAATCAAACCAACATACCTTGCTTGATTAGCCTTGAGAAGATGAAGAGATTTGGTGGAGATCTTGAAGAATACTTAGCCTAAGTGTTGGGAGAGCTTTGGGAGAGCAATGTAGATTAGGGGATTTGGTTTCTTTGAAGAGTGATGTAGAGACTAAGTGGGGGGGATTGTTATTTATACTGATTTTGGGGGGTTATAAGGATCATTTAATCAATAAAAAGTGGTAAAAAATGTGTGGGGAAAAAGGCATAAAATCATGTGGTGCAAAGGGACTTTTTGACTCACTTTTAAAAAGAAGAAAGATGCCAAACAAAAGGGAGTAGGCATGGGATCTAGGTATGAAAGCATTATCCTTTCCCATGGTGCTATGGAATGGTATGGTATGGTATGGCCTCAAGTCATGCTAAGGCATGCCAATGGCTGCCCATGCAAGACGTGCAACAATGGCAAAAGAATTACTCCCAAACAAGTCAATTACGCGACTTTCACATATACCTTCATTTTCAATAATTCCAAATGAAAACCAACCTTTCTTTTTAGTCTTAACTTCACATAAAATTTCCCCCAAAAGATCATACCAAGGATAAACCAACCGATCTTCCAAGACCACCTCAACAATCACATAACTAAACCAAGCTAATTGCTAAGATAACCTTCATTTTAAATTTTACTTAACTTAAAAGGAATTCACTTGAACATTATCTTTTTATGCAAGTATAGGATTAAAAACACCAGGTACATTACAGAGTTGTTTAAATCAATTGGGAGGTGAGGTTTTTATTCCCTTGTTACCCATAATTTCAATAGTTTGAATATAATCAACATATCCTTCTATCTTTGTGCCCTTTTCCCTTTCTTTCTTATTTGTTCTTTATCATTTGGTATCAAGAGTTTAGGTTTAGGTTTGGTTTCACAAATCTAGGTCTTAGAATTGTGATTCACTCAAAAATCCAAAAATCCAAAAAGTTCTTTCATTTGATTTATTGTTTTTGACAGTGGATTCTTGTTCACTAGTGTTTTTTGAGCCTAAATCTCAAGTTTCATTCAATTTGGAGTTGTGGAAGTGAAGTTGCCATTGAAGGGTTTTGAGCATTCAAGCTTTTTAAATTTTGAAAGTTGGTTCTTTGATTGAGAAGAAATTGAAGGTTAATGATCATTGGTGTTTGTTCTCTACATAAAGGGGAAGCTAATCCTAAGTTTTGAGCCAATTCCGAGTTGATTCGAAGGTGTTGAGATTTAATGTGTCCTTGGTGTTCTAGCTGTTCTTGAAAATATTTAAGTGTTCTTCAAGAAAAAAAAGACCAAAAGGTACATTTGATCTTTTTTTTTATGTCAAAGTTGGTCAAGGTGTTGGTTGGCCCTTAACGGAAATTTTTTTAAAAAAATCTGTAAAAAACTTTTTAAAAAATATTCAAAAAAAAATATATTTTTCCACATCAGCATCAGCGCCAACTCAGTGCCAAATCAGCGTCAATCAGCACCACATCAGCGCCCAGCAGTATAGTCAGTGTTCAACCCACTCCAGATGTGCCACGATGGTGCGTGGTGCCCAAATTCATAACTTTTCTGCAGGTTTTTACACCCCTAATTTTTTCTAGTTATGGGAGGTTTTTTGGGCATAAAAATTTTTCTAAGTGTCCAAACGACGTGATTCTTTTTTTAAAATCTTTGTGCTTTGATTCTTCAACTGTTTAGCAAGTAATTAACATCTTCAACTACGTGTTAACTAGTTTTAATCATCAAATCATCAAATCAAACCCCTTTCAAGTCATAAACACTTTAAGGCTTCAAAAACTTTTCCAAGTGTCCGAACTCAATTCTTCTTCTTTGTCACTCATTTTTCTTTCATCCCTCACTATTTAACAACTAATTAAGATCTTTAATTACTTTTTAACTAGTTTCTAAATATTAAATCATCTCTTTGATTCTTCAAATTAGGTAACAACAAGTAATCTCTTCTACTTTTGTTACTTGTTTTTTTTTTTTGAGTCCGATATTTCTTGTGTCTCTTTCTTCTAGTTTTCTTCTTTTTATTCATGTTCCTAAGCTTTGTTTGAGTCGTTGTTCTTTCAAGATTCATAAGAATCCACTCCACCACAAAGGATAGGTGACCTTGAATTGATTGAGCTAGTTCACTATCAATTTTGAGACGACGCCATAGAAGGTGCGTTGAGAGTTAATATGAGTGACGTGAGGCTTTTGCTACTAATATTGTTTGTTGAGTGTTGCAGGTATCATGTATAATACAAGTACAATTTGGGAAGGTTCAAAGAACATCAATGGAAACTCTTGCTTACTTCTCTAAACAAATAGAGGAAATGAATGGAAGGATGGGAGGTTTGGAGGAAAGGTTGGTATGGGTGGAGAATGTTAATCGAAGGAAAGCAATTCAACCCGAAAATGAGGAGATGAGGAGGGCATCGATGCATTCCACCACCATTACCCCAGGACAAGCCCATAATCTATGCTTTCCTCCACAAAGCCGAACTCGAAGCTACCAAAACCCCACTTTCCAAATGAACTACAATCCAAACCATCCAAGACAAACTACATCACCTCCACCAAATGTACCATAAACTCCCTACCAAGCGTACCAATACCAAAATCAACTCTATGATGATATGCATGGAGATCTCAACAATGATGAGTTTTGGGAGCATAGGGTTAGGGATACCTATGGAGTACAAAGGGAAGGAGTTTGATCTAGAGACTTGGGGTGGGATCATGGCACCAAGGCCAAGATTATTGGTATAGAGGAGATAGAGTAGGGAATAGAGGACATAGGATGGGAATGAAGAAGCAAGGTTGGATGAGAGGGAAAATTTTGCTTGCTTCATGGAGAAAGGAAAATCTTTAGTTGATAATGACGAAGACTTGAATGTAAATTCCAATCTTTCATGTATTGTGAGAAGAATTATGGGAGCCCTTGCCAAGAAGAGCTTGATCAAAGGGAGAATCTATTTCATGCTAGGTGCAAAATTCTAGACAAAGTTTGTTCCTTAATCATTGATAATGGAAGTTGCACTAATGTGGTGAGTAGTTCTTTGGTGGAAAGTATGGGAATTCCAACAACAAAACATCCTAACCCTTACAAGCTAGAATGGCTCAATGAGTTTGGAGAAATAAGGGTCCTCAAACAAGCAAGCATCCGGTTTAGTGTGGGTAAGTACAATGATGAATTGACTTGTGATGTTGTACCCATGTTGGCATGTCATATTTTGTTGTGAAGACCATGGCAATTTAATAGGAATGTTGTGCACCAAGGAAGATCCAAGAAATACACTTTTGTGGTTAAAGGTAGAAAATATGTTCTTGCACCTCTCACTCCATACCAAGTGAGTGAGGATTATCGGGCTATGAAGGAGCTTCGAGAGAAAATAAAGGTGGAAGAGGCAAAGGTGGATGGTGGAAGTTCGGAATGCCTTGTCAACACTAATATTGTATTGCATGCTAACAAAATACTAGCACTTTACCTAGTATTGTTTCTTCTCTTTTGCAGGACTATGACAAGCATGGAAAGGAAAATGTTGTAGCGGATGCCTTATCATGAAGGTTTATGTTGGTGACTACCTAGGCTTCTAGAATGATGGGATTTGAAAGCTTAAAGGAATTCTACCCTAGGGATCCCGACTTCAAAGATACTTTTGATAATCTTACTTAAGGGAAGCGGGTTGATTGGTTTCAGTTGGTTGATGGATTTTTGTTCAAGGATGGACCAGCTTGTGTTCCTATGAACTCATGGAGAGAGCTACTTGTCAAGGAGGCTCATAGTGGTGGTTTGATGGGACACTTGGGGGTACCCAAAACACTTCACGTTCTAAATGAGCAATTCTTTTGGCCCAAGATGAAGCATGATGTGGAGTGAATTTATGGACAATGTCTCAATTATAAGTATGCCAAATTCACGACCCGACCCCAAGGTAAGTATACACCTCTCCTTACTCCTAGCAGCCCATGGATGGATATCTCTATTGATTTTATGTTAGGCCTTCCTAGGACTAAAAGAGGACATGATAGCATATTTGTGGTAGTGGAAAGATTTTCTAACATGACTCATCTTATTCCATGCCATAAATGTGATGATGCATATTAGGTAGCATCTTAATTTGTCATTAATGCTCTTAAATTGCATGGAGTCCCTCAAACCATTGTTAGTGATAGGGATTCCAAATTTCTTAGTCACTTTTGGAAGAGTCTATGGGGTACACTTGGTACCATACTTATGTTCTCTACTTCTTGCCTCGCTCAAACGCATGGACAAATTGAAGTAGTTAATAGGACTCTTGGAAATGTGCTTCGGTGCATAATTAGAGGAACCCCAACTACTTGCGAAGACTATTTACCCTTGATTAAATTTGCATACAACCGGTCTTTCCACTCCTCTATTGGAACGTCACAATTTGAGACATGTTATGGCTTAAAACCTTTGTTTCCACTAACCATGACTCTATTATCTAGTAATGTTGTCTAAGCCTAGATGCGAAGCAAAGGGCAAAGAAGATGATGAGCATTCATGCAAAGGTTAAAGGGACCATTGAAGAGAACAATTCTAAGTTGGCTATTCGAAAGAATTTGGGAAGAAAGGAAGTTCTCTTCAACCCAAATGCTTGGGTGTGGGTAGAGTGGTTTCCACATGTTCGTAAAGAAAAGCTAAACCCAAGAGGAGATGTACATTTCATAGTACCCAAGAGAATCAATGACAATGCCTACATGATTGACTTGTCAAGTGAGTATAATGTTCATAATGTTTTCAATGTTATTGATTTATCTCCTTGTGTTTTAGGTGAATCATTGGATTTGAGGACGAATCCTTTTCAAGAAGAAGTGTATGATAACATGCAAAGTAGAGATGGCACCAACATGAGTGACATGTACCCCTCAAGACCATTCACAAGGAGTCAAGCAAAAGATCTCCAAGACCTACAAGCAATGTTCATGAACAAGGAAGCATTAGAGGAGCTAGGGTCACCAAAGAAAGGCTTACAATGTGTGGAAGGTCTATCAAAGTGAGAAGAATGAAGGAAAGAGGCCACATGTGCAAATGGGTACTACCTTAATTCAAGGATTTGAAAAGAAGGCAACCAAACAAGACCCTTACTAATTAAGGGTAAAATTGTAAGAAAATATCTTCTTTTATTTACTTAGTATAAATAGCCTTATTTTATCATTTGGAAGAAGTAGACTATGTTGAATATTGAATTCTCAAATTGTATTATCTTCTTAGCTGAGTAATTAGTGAGTAATTAGGGTGAAATCTTAGAATTATTAGTTGACTTTTTTGCTTGGTTAATTGAAGGTTGCCCATTTGTGGTTCTTAGTTTCCTTCAATTTTGCCTTCTAGGGTTTGATTTTATTTGTTGAAGTCAATTGGGAGGTGAGGATTTTAGTCCCTTGTTTCCTATAATTTCAATAGTTTGAATTTAATCCACATATCCTTCTATCTTTGTTCCCTTTTCCCTTTCTTTGTTGTTTGTTCTTTATCAGAATTCCGAAGGGATCCCAAACAATCCTCTTAGCATATCATACAGACATCCTTGGTCGCGGAAGCAAACTCAACAACAACAAGAGATAATAAAGAGGGAAGACGGGACTAAGGGAAGTCATTGCATTTATAAAGCATAAAGAGAAAGCACAAAGCATAGATACATCAATTGTTCAAGCAACACCTCTAAACATAAATTTGAGCAAGGGCCAAGACACTTTCTGGGCTCACTCTCATAGTATAAAGAGTCCAACATAAAGAGAAAACAAGTGACAAGAGTAAAATAGCTAATGTCCCCGAACTTGAGGACTTACCAAAGCTCTTCTTTCAAATGCCAAGGCTAGCCACGTGGAGGATGATCAAGAGGTGCTCCGGTTCCTACATGGTAACATCATGTAGGCATAGAGTATGCATTAGTACATTAGAATGTACTAAGTATGTAGGATGCAATGCAACAAGAGATAGGCAACATAGTCAAAATGCATAACCATAAGCAAGGGATAGGTATAATAACAACATGGCATACATGATCAATGTTTGAGGTAAAACATGCTTGTGACACATATTACTTGAGAGTATAGATTACATGTGTATGAAGAGACCATCATCATAGACCAAGAAAACTAGAACTTGGAATCCAAGGCATATCACCCCCTTGGAAAGTGATTGAGGTATCTACCCCTCATTTCGTAGATGGGCATAGCACCCCCCATCAATGTGGTCAAGGTATATACCCCTCAACATGGTAGATGGGCGTAACACCCCCAATCAAAGATGCCAAGGTATATACCCCTCAACATGGTAGATAGGCATAGCACCCCCCTATCAACGTGGCCAAGGTATATACCCCTCAACATGGTAGATGGGCATAGCACCCCTCATCAATGTGGTTGAGACATATCACCCCCTCAACAAGGTGTTGTCAACTTGCAACACTATAGATACTTTTGATGAATTCAATACATATATACAATTCTTTCATCATCAATAAGTCACTTAACTTATAAGTCATGCAATAGACCTACAATAACTCAAGTATCCTTAACAAGATATTTTAGCAAACACTTGGTGTGTGTGTAATGCTAGTTTTAAAATCATACAATTCAAGAGTGAAATCATGTGAGAAAACTCAATGTAAATCAGCCCACCAATACTTGGTAACACCTCCATGCAAGATACAGTGAAACCCCTCATTAAATCTCATAATAGATGATAGATTCATAGCTCAAAATATGCATAAACTATCAACATTTTATGAAACCCCAACAATGTTTTATTATCAACTTCATAATAAGAGATACCCATAGATAAACCAACTTGAAAACATGCAATTTACTTAAAAAGGAACGTTGGGCACCATGGCTGAAAGGACCAAATGGTTGAAACTCACATACCTTAAATTTGGGGATTCTCTTGTTGAAGATTTGGATGAGACTTGAAGCTCGAATGAAGTTCTTGAGATTCAGAAATGAGTTTGGGATACTTGAATTTGGATGAAATATTTGGCTAAGTGTTAGAGAGGGTTTTGAGAGTGTCTTGAGTGATATGGAGTTGAAAATGACAAAGTATGGGTATTTTTAAGTGTAGGAGGGCATGGGCCCAAGACCCCAAGGCCTTAGGCCGAAACTAAAATATTGGGAACAAAGTAACACTGATCCGCGCCCCTGGCGCGTCGCGGCTAGGGCCCGAATCAAGACTGGATAAGCAAATTTTTTAAAAATTATTTTTCGCTACGGTTACTCTAAAATTGGAGTTATACCCATTTCCCACTCACTTTTGGCCCCTGATCATGAATATGATTTCAGACTTTGATATCACATACAAATTTTGAGATATTGGAAATTACGATATGGGCATTTCTGATGCACGTCTTTGGGAAGTAATCAAGATGATTTCAGCCCAACACATGAATGCAATAAATGCACTTAAACATCATTTCGACAATCTTAACATAAGTGTCAAAATCACCATAAACTTGTCAAGATAAATATGAATGCATGCATATGACATAAGGGCTGAAACTTAAGACTTGAAATTATAGGATTTTGTTCTGAAGGTTGTGCAATTGATTCTATCTCAAGTTTTTGGCATGAGCACTTTGCAAGTAATTAAGCTACTATATTGCGAGATATTTACATATTGTCCAAACTGTTGTAGCAGCTGAAAAGTATTACCGATATTAAAATGCAAGGACATAAACTTTAATAGTTTCCATTTCATATTTTAATATAGAAAAGCTCGCCGACTCAAATTTAACTAAACAAGCCAAAACTTAAAGTTACAACCCATGGTTTCATAATTTATATTAGCCTTTCAAATTTATACATATATATGCAACAGGAGAATCATGTACATGTCCCAAAACTAAAATATATATATGTCTAGATGCAAATGTGATCTTCTACACAGCTCCAAAAATTTATCTTCAATGGCATCCTCAAGCATCATCTCGGGTACTCCCTACGATAAAAATAACTATCGCTAAGCATGAAGGTTAGTGATGTAAAAGCTAAAAGTTGAGAACTTTAAATAACTCAATTTACCCTTCTTAAGTGAAAGGGAAACACAATTGGAATATAGTAAATAGACCAAATCAACAAATACATCAATAGCATCCAGTGGGATATTTAAAGATCTATGAAGGGTTCCTAAAACAACTTTAACAAGACATTCAAATGACATGTTTTGCCCAGTATATAAGTCATATTGTCACACTAAACATAATCAAGTATCAAGGAGGACTGAAGCCCTGTATCAACAAGGGTGAAAACCCATTTATCAAGAGAACCAAGGACCATATTAAGAGTGACTTTTTAGTTCATACATAAGATGGACTGTATCCACACTTAGGACAAACCAAAAATTCACAATCAAAATAGCAATTGATCCGAAGAAGAGGCATGCCTATGGTGACAAATTCACAGTCACAAGAAGGACAAAGTCCACAAGGATGTCAAGTGGTCAGGCAATTCGTACAAATGGGCGAATTAAACAAGTTCCTTACATGTCCCAAAATATATCAACACAACCAGATAAGATAAAATAACAATAACATAGTTAAGATATCAAGATAACATTCAAATGTATCAGCAGGTAAAAAAGGAACAAAAACAAGCTTTTACACAAACCTGAACATTTTTGCATGCAACCGACCCTATCGATTTCAAGTCGTGAATCAATATGACATCCGTTTCTTCAATCAATTTTCAAATGATAGAGGGTTTCTTAATTATGTTCCAATAAACTGATGTTTTCATGTGTGTTTGTGAAAAATAAGGATAGGAGAGAGTTTATAAGGTCTTATAAGGACAATAACCGACTTACTTTGGGGAAAATATATTTTATATGAATAGCATCTTAAGAGAAAAAAAGGTCCAATAAGGTGTCTTTCCTACTTTGCTCTTTTTCCTTCCCTATTTAATTTTTTACACATAATGATTAATATCAAGGATGGTTTAACATGTATAATTGTATATAGGTAAATAAATTTCACTAAGATGACCTCTCTCATTCCTTTCTATGATTCAAGAAAATCGATTTCTCTAACGACACAAACTCAAGTCAAATAATTGTGAAGTAGGGGTTGATTTCATCTTTGAGGGAATACCTTTTTAAAAGTGACTACATTATTTAATAATAAGGGCATTATAGATACAATGTTTTTCACAATACAAGCCTAGAGCCTAGACGTGACATGGCAAATGGGAACCCGAGGGGAACCCTAAACAAGCCTCTTAGCATATCATTCACGCATCCTTGGTCTCGGAAGCAAAAAAACAACACAAGGGATGTAAATAAGGGGAACGGGACTAAGGGAAGTCTTGATATTTATAAAGGCATAAAAGAGTCAAGCTCATAGCATAAGTGCATCAATTATCCAACAACACCTCTAACATGGAATTGAGCGGGAGCCAAGACACTTTCCGGGCTCACCCTCATAGTATCAAGTGTTCAACATAAAGAAATATCAAATAGTAAGAGTAGCATAGATAGTTTTCTCAGACTTGAGGACTCACTTTATCTTCCGAAGTACCAAACTAGCCACGTGGAGGATGATCGAGAGGTGCTTCGATTCTTACATGGTAATATCATGTCGGCATAGAGTATGCGTTAGTACGTTTGAATGTACTAAGTATGTAGGATTCAATGCAACAAGATATATGCCAACATAGTCAACATAAATAATTTTGAGCAATGGATAAGTATAATATCATTATGGCATGCATGATCAATGCTTGAATTAAACATACTTGTAAAACATATAACTTGCATAGTACGTATCACATGTGGGAAGAGACCATAATCAAGATAGACCAAGCGAACTACTACTTAGAATCCAAGGCATGTCACCCCCTTGTAAGGTGGTTGAGGTATGTCACCCCTCAACATGGTGATTGGACATGTCACCCCCTAACAAGGCGATTGAGGTATGTCACCCCCCAACGTGGTGATTGGGCATGTCACCTCCCAACAATGTGATTGGGCATATCACCCCCCAACAAGGTGATTGAAGTATGTCACCCCATAACATGATGATTGGGCATGTCACCCCCAACAAGGTGTTTGAGGCATGTCACCTCCTCACCAAAGTGATTGGGCATGCCATCCCTCAATAAGGTGATTAAGGCATGTGACCCCCTTAATAAGGTGATTGGGCATGTCACTTCGAACAAGGTGTGGTCTACTTGAAACATCATAGATACGTTTCATTAATTCAATGCATACATGCAAGCCCTTAATCAACATAAAGTCACTTGACCTATAACTATGTATTTAAATAACTTGAGAACCCTTGTTAAGACATTTTATCGAACACTTGGTGGGTGCCTAATGCTTGTTCAAAATCATGCAATTCAAAAGTGAAATAATATGAGGAAACTCAATATAAATCAACCCACCAACATATAGTAAAACTCTCATGCCGTATACCTTGAGATCCATCATCAAATCTCATAATAGGTTATAGTTTCATAGCTCTCAAAACATATGTAGTCTTAATAGATAAAATCAATTCATAGTATAAGCTTGAAATAAATAGACATACATACTCAATCAACATTTCATAAACCTTAACCTAATTTATAATCAAAATCCATAATAAGAGATACCCATGATGATACAACTTGAAAATATGCAATTTTTAAAAAGGAAGATTGGGCTCCATGGATGAAAGGACCCAAAGGATGTAACCCACATACCTAAATTTGGGAGTTCCTTGATGTAAACTTTGAAGGAGGCTTGAAGCTATGCTTGAGTTCTTAAGATCCAATGAGAGCTTGAAATCCTTGGATTTGGGTGGGAATTTTTGATAAAGTGTTGGAGAGGTTTTAGAGAGGGTTTTTGAGTGATATAGAGTTGGTGTTCAAGCATAAGTGGGCATGGGGCTATGACCCTAATGCCCTAGGTCGACATAGGAAAAATTAAGGAAAAAAATATACTAGTCCGCTTCTAGTCTACAATGCGGACCAAACGCGCACAAAAAATAATACTGCTCTGCGCCTCTGGCGCGTCATGGCTAGGGCACGGATGCACTCTGGAAATCTGAAATTAGCGAAATTCCTTTTTTACTTATGGGTCCTCTAAAATCTGGGTTATATTTCCCACTCAATTTTCCCCCTAATCAAGAAGATGAAGTCAAATTTTCAGTATCATGCATGGATTTTGAGATATATAGAAATTATGATTATGGGCATTTCTGAAGCACAATTTGGGGAGTTTCATTTGGTGAACTTAAATTACTGTCCCGCATGCTATACACTAGATCTAAATTGGTTTATCCTGGGATACTAAGTTTGGGAATCATGGAGAATATAATACCCTAGTTACTTCACATTTATTAATTGTCTCTTGTGATAGTTAGTTTAGTTTATTTTCTTGTCGAACATTGCAAACCCCTCCCCCCCTTGGGGAATTGAGTTGGTTAATTGGTTGAATAGCTTATTGGTGAATTTTCTTTGAGTCTACGTACTCCCTTAGGTTCGACCGTAAGATTGGTTAGGTTTTATGTCTTGGCAACGACCACTTTATCCTCTAAAAGGAGGTGTAACTTGGGAGACATCAATGATTATGGCCTTTTTGATGCCTAAAACTTAGGATATTGTGTGTTCCCAATGCGACATTTATGGTTTTTATGTGTTTTTGGTGTTTAGTTTTGCAGGAAAACAAGTTGGCATGACTTTGGGGCAAAAGTGCAGAGTTTTCTGGTTTTTTGTGATTTACAAGACCCTCTACGAGTCATAGAACAGCCTATGGGTCGTAGAGGTAGTTTCATGATAAATTCCAGTGAAGGGTGAGATCTAAAGTTCAAGTCTATGAGATCTCTATACAGGTTGTAGAGAATTCCATGAGTCGTATAGATAGGTTTCGAGAAGATTTCTAGAAAGGGATGAGTTGAAGTAGTTGAAGCCTATGAGTCTAAAGTACGAGTCGTAAATCAATTTATGAGTCATGAAGATGGTTAGTAGAAGAGAAGTCCAAGATCTCAATAGCTGAATACGAGACTCCATTATGGCTCGTAGAAGACACTACGAGTCGTAAATACCTCTTGTAGGGTCCACCGACCAGTTTTTCTATTTTTGATGATTTAATTACAATTAGTATAAATAGTACTTTTTAGGTTATTTTTCACAACTGTACAGTAGAGAACGTACTTTAAGGTTTTTGTGCTTAGAGACATCAATAGTTGGAGGAGAATACACTTCTGAATTGTTTAATCTTGCATCTTATGATTGTCAATCAATATTGGATTTGCTTGATTCTCAATTCAATTAGGTAAGTGTTTAATTATGTCTTTTTAATTCATAATTTCTTCATCCGCCCATAGCAGGAGTAGCTAAATCCACAACTAGGGTTGTGGGAACTACGAAGATTTGACAAAGTAGAACCAGATATTTTGCAATTCTTTGATTGGGTATATGCAAGTATTAATCGATTCTCTTCATTTTGCATGTTTTCTAATTGTGTCCAACTTTAGAACTCGCCTAGTGTTACTTTCTTGATCCAGGTAGTAATTAATAGGAAAAGAGATTGATTAAGAGGATTCGATGATGTGTTCTCGTCTAGTCAGTCGAACTGGGCCAAGGAGAGGTTGACTGGGACTTATAGGTAATGGTTAGCATTGAACACTATGGAGATGGGCCAAGTCACATAGTGAAATTCAACTCTCACTTAGACCAAAGGGTTTGGTGAACTTAAATACCGTCATGCATGTTATACACTAGATTTGAATTGGTTTATCCTGGGATATTAAGTTGGGGAGTCATGGGGATCACAATACCCTTGTTGCTCTCCATTATTGATTGTCTCTTGTGATGTTAGTTTAGTTTGTTTTCTTGTTGAACGTTGCAAACTCAACACCCCCCATTAGGGAATGAGTCATGGGGAACACAATACCCTAGTTGCTCTTCATTATTGATTGTCTCTTGTGATATTAGTTTAGTTTATTTTCTTGTTGAACATTGCAAACTCCCCCCCCCCCATTAGGGAAATGAGTTGGTTAATTACTTGAGTTGCATATTGATGAATTTTCTTTGAGTCTACGTATTCCCTTGGGTTCGACCCTAACCTTTGTCAGGGTTTATATCTTGACAACGACCACTTTATCCTCTAAAATGAGGTGGGTGACATCAAAGATTTTGGCATTGTTGTGGGGGAATACGACTAGACTTAACTTGATTCATTAAGTTATTTGACTATTAATCCTTAGTTCCCTTTATTTTAGTTTTGTTTTTGTTTTTGTTTCTTTGCAGGGTATACTAGTAGTGTATGCCCAATACTCAGAATCAAGGCAATCCCTTATTTCCACTTGATCCAGAGATCCAACGAATCACTAGAAGAATGGCCTAAGAATATGCCAATAATGCAGCCAATGAAGCTTTGAACCAAAATGATGGGGATGAGAATCCACCTCCTTTAGAGAACATTCCACAACATCGAGAGTTCAACATCAATGCTTATCCATTTAATTAGTATAGGTTGAACCCTATGGCTATGAATGTGATCGGGGCTATTGTTTTGCCACCACTATTGGCAGACACAAAGTTCATAGTCTCTAGTGGGTTACTTAAGATGCTATAGGACTGTGGGCTATTTGCATGCTTACCATCACAGGATCCACATAGCCATTTACACAAAATAGAATTTGTTTGTAAGGGTATGATGGGGACACAGAAGCTGTCTATCGATGTTATGGGACTTCATGGTTTCCCATTGTCTCTTACGGGTAATGCTACGTTATATCTATTTGAGCTCCCACAGAGTTCGATCACTAGCTAGGCAGATTTGTAGAAGGCTTTTTTGGAGAGGTACTTACCTAGATTGAAGAAGCTCAAGTTCAAGGACAAAATCAACACCTTGGAGCAACTTCCTAGTGATTCTATAAGCACTCCTTGGGAGCAGTTTACTAAATGTCTAAGAAGCGTCCCTGACCATAAGATAGTTGATGATGCTTACCATGCCCTTAATGAGAACATTCTGGCTTGTGCTGACACTATTATGAGAGGCATGTTTCTAGATCAACCATTTTCACAGATTGCGGAGCGTACAGAGCAAGTGGTCAAGATGAATCATGCATGGGGCCAGCGAGATAAAGTTTCAATGAAGGGTTCATGTGTTGTTAGTATGGGTTCAGAGCAACCCAAAATTAATGAAGAGATCATGCAACAACTTGCTCCAATTCTCACTATCATGGAGGTGATGAAGCAAAATCAAGGAAGAGTAAATGTGGTGGTTCATCAATCTCGATGTGCACCCATGTACGAGGAGCCATATCTGAGGAGAGCATGTTTTGTAACT
The DNA here is from genome assembly GCA_026153255.1 of Solanum medicagineum. NCBI lineage: Eukaryota > Viridiplantae > Streptophyta > Magnoliopsida > Solanales > Solanaceae > Solanum > Solanum medicagineum. Next base: position 5,787 of record JAPFFP010043673.1, on the reverse strand, counting down.
GATCAAATGGGGGGTTTTCAGACCAACGCCAAAGGGTTCAATCAGGACTATTGGCGCCAAGGTCAAGGAAACCAAGGTCGAAACTATAGTAGAGATAGAGCTTTCAAAGACAACCGAGGTGGTTATTTTTATAGAAATAGGGTTCCAAATGCAGATTGGGGTAGAAGAGATGGTGTGAAAAATGGTCCATATGTGCCACCACGTAACTGTGACACAGGTGCAAGCAATTCCAGAATTGAGGAGATGTTTGATTGCTTGTTGAAGAAGGCTGAGACAACAGATGAAACTATAAAGGGCATGAAATCTGATATTTAAAGTATTAATCAAAAGATAGAGTCTCATTTTGTGGCTATTAAACAGCTTGAGCGACAAATTTGTCAAGTGTTAACTCAATTGAATCAGCGTATGAAAGGTACAATCCAGTGCAAAATCTAATGATTGAAGGGCAATGTATGGCAATTACTACTAGGGGTGGTAAGAGCACCATTGATCTTTCTATGCTGGTTGAGGTAGAAGATGTTCGTAAGAAGAAGTATGTGGTTGAAGGAGAAGATTGCGTCAAAGATGGGGCTAGTGAGGCTGATAAAGAGCCACAGAAGTATAAGTCTGTCCCAATGCCTACTCCTCCTTTCCCCCAAAGACTCAAGAAGAGGGAAGAGGAAGCCAAGTTCAAGAACTTTCTCTCCATGCTTAAACAACTATCTATCAACATCCCTCTTATTGAATCTTTGGAGAAAAAGCTAGGTTATGCAAAGTATATGAAGGATTTGGTTACCAAAAAGTGCACTGTGAGTCAGAAGCTTTCTCAAGAGCTTCAACATTGCAATGCTATCACTACTATGTCTTCGTTCAAAAGTGTGAAGACCCAGGTTCTTTCACTATACCTTCCACTATAAGAGTTGTGGAGTTCGCAAGGGCGTTATGTGATTAGGTGCCAGTATCAATTTGATGCCTCTTGCAGACTACAAGAAGATTGGATTGGGAGCCCCTACCCCTACTAACATGCAGTTGCTAATGACAGATCGAACTGTGAAGAAGCCTGTAGGGATACTCTACGATGTGTTGGTTGAAGTGAAAAAAATTCATATTTCATATAGACTTTGTGATTCTAGACTGTGAGGTTGATTGTGAAGTTCCAATCATCTTGAAAAGACCATTCCTAGCCATGGGACGAACTCTAGTGGATATGGAAGTTGGTCAACTCAGGTTTTCAGATTGAATGATTAAGAAGTTGTCTTTGACATCAGCTAGTTCATGAAGCATCCAAATGAGCTCAAGAATGAAGTTTGGGCAATTGTGAAATCTGGCAATAAATTTGTCTAAGTCATGCCGTGATAATAAATCAGGCATTACTTCAGAGGAAACCCAAGGTTTTTGATGTTATTGCATAGTTATACGTTTATTTTTAGTTTTTGGATTCATAGTTAGTTGTTTGGCTTTGTTTTGATTGCTATTTTTAACACTAAGTTGGTTGCATTTTGTGTGATTGTGTACTTCATGAAGAGTATGCAGGTACATGACTAAGTCAGGTAATTGGCTGAGAAAAGCATTAAGTTCAGTTTCTACGACTGGGCTTACGAGTCGTGTGCAGTATACTGCTCGTAACCACATCTCATAGGGACTTCTAGTGAGCAGTATAATTGTGCACTCCAACCCATGAGCCAACTTTATGACTCGTAGATCAAACTACGAGTCGTGAATGGGGTTCATGGATCTCAGGTATGATTTTGAATTTTGCTAAGTGTTGAGAGGTCTATGAGACAAGGACTTACGAGTCATAGATCCATCTACGACTCGTAATCAGGGTATCGTAGACCCAGGCCCAGTAATTTTAACAGTCAACCTAATAAAGTATAAAAAGAGGGGTCAAATAATTTGACCCCTGTATGACCTAATTTTTGGCCAGATTTGTGGCACGTAGGGTTTCTTGATCGGTCATCTTCTCTCTCTTCTCCAAGTCAATATCTACTTGTGGTAAGTTCTTTATTTAATTTTAATCATTAATTTGCCCTATTGTTCATTGATTGAGTTGAGGATCATGATTGGATTTGTTGTTTAACCATGAAACTCTTGTTAAATTTCAATTGTTTATGTGAAATAGGATTGCTATGGATTGAACTGAATATTTGAATCCAGAAGTTGGGCATATTTTGGCGTTATGATTGCTTATTGATTGTGCTTATTGGATCAGTCACTCTGAGTTTTTGAATAATATTGCATAAATTGTGATCATGAATTTGTGAGGGGTGACTTAGGTACATGCTATTTTTAATGAATATTCGGTAGTGGGAAACTTAGGTTATTTCCATCCTTAATCCTTTTCGATGGGGTGAATATGTGTTGAAATCATGTTTGGGGATATGGGTGTATGAGTGGAATCATGTGGGTGTGTGTGTCTTGCTTCGATGTTGTTGATTAGGTTTTGAACATGTTCTTAGGGTCCGTATGATGGACTTGAAAAAATCAGGTAGCTGAGATTTCTTATTCACGAGAGTCTTTTGTAACTCGTAGATTACTCTACAAGTTGTAATTATCCCTCGTGAGATATTCCAGACACTTGATACTCTGAGTATTCATCTAACAAGTCCTTTTACGAGCCTTAGATCACTTTAAGACTCGTAGACCCCAGCTTGATTTTTTTTAATTACCCTTTAGAACCTTCTACGACTCGTAAACTTTTTTACGAGTCGTACCTAGGTGTTGTAGAATGTTCCAGTATCCAAAATTGTTCAGAACTTCTGGTCTATGAGAGCACTTTATGACTCGTAATGCCCACTATGACTCGTAAATGGGCTTTTGTAGTACCCTTCTGCAGCTGACTTAGATTACTTTTTGCATTTTATTTCTTGACTCTCGGGGCTAACCAGGTGTGTTTATGTATATTTTTTCAGGTACTATGTGTCATGACCCAAGCCTAGGGCCTGGACGTGACACGGCAAATGGGGAACCCAAAGGGACCCCAAACAAGCCTCTTAGAATATTATTATACATCCTTGGTCACGGAAGCAATAAAACAATATTAGAGAATAGAAATAAGGTAAAGGGGGGTTAAGGGGAGTCTTTTATATCATAAAACATCAAAGAGTGCAAGAGAGTCAAGCTCAAACATAATTACATAACTTGTCCAACAACACCTCTAAGCATAGAACATAGCGGGGGCCAAGACAAGTAACCAGGCTCACCCTCATAGTCAAAGCATACAATAAAGGAAAGAGAGTCTTTATACATAGCATAAGATCAAAGACATTGCCTTCGAAATTGAGGACTCACCAACTTGCTTTGTAGAGATAGTACTAGCCACATGGAGGATAAGGATGATCGTGAGGAGCTCTGGTTCCTACATGGTAACATCATGTAGGCATAGAGTATGCATTAGTACGTCTGAATGTACTAAGTATGTAGGATGCGATGCAATAAGAGATAGACAACATAGTCAAAATGCAATATTATAAGCAATGCATAACATAATAATAATATGACATTTATGAATGATACTTGAAGTAAAACATGCTTACAAAGGACATATTACATGTGAAGGAAGAGACCATCATCATAGACCAAGCAACTCAGAACATGGAATCCAAGGTAGACCACTCCTTAGAAGTGATTGAGGAATCAACCCCTCAATTGGTTGGTGGACATGACCACCCTCCTTTGGAAGTAATTGAGGTATCAACCCCTCATAGTTTGAGGTACAAAGTACTTTCTTCTTGTGATATCTTTGATTTCTTTTTGGTATTCTTTAGAAGGTGATTAGTTTACATGCTAATTATTGTCTTTAATTACTCATAAAGTGGTCAAGATCCGAATCTAACATTTTGATTCGTTTTCTCAGGTAAAATTGTTAGATTTCTCCCATAAATCTTTATGTTGTTGCTTGGATCATGTCAAGGCCTTAGAATATCAATTTCTTGGAAATTCTTGGATCTTTCTTTTGAATTTCCCATATCTTTAATCAGTTTTTATCTTTCTTTTCTTGTTGTTGCTTCTACATTCTAGTATTTGCTCCATCTTAGTATTATCTCTAACCTCGAAGGTCAAGTGGCATCAGAGCGGTTCTATCAAGATTCTGTTCTTGGTAAATCTTGGGATTTCTTAAATATAAGGGGGGGGGGGGGAAGTAATAGAAAAAAGTAAAAAAAAGTTTTTTTTTTAAAAAAAGGAGATAACTTGCTCTCCAAGAAATTTGTTTACTTACCCTCAAAATCATGCATTAGTATTTCCAAATAAAAAGGAATTTAGAAGAGGGGATTCTAAATCTTTGAGGACACAAAAAATATTTTTCTTATTCTTATATAATTGTAAGTTCCTTTTTATCGTGTTTTGTTGCAACTAAATCCTACTTGTTCTAGGATTAGTTCTTTACTTTTTTTGTGCCCCAAAAATCTATACTTTTTTACTAAGAACTTGATACTTTTTTGGGCTGAATCATGAATCTACAAAGTACTCTTATTCAAAGGTTATTTGATGGGAAAAAGGCAAGTGTGGGTAAGTTTAAAAGATGGTAAAAGCCATATGAAGTATGTGATTGATATTTTCCTTTAAGATGTCTAATTTAGGTGGCGATGAAGAAAGGGCTCGTTTAGAAGCTAAGACCAAAGCAAGGAATGACTTCACCCTTCAAGCTATGCACCAACAATTCGAGAGATGGAACCTTCAATTTCAAGAGATGAGAAATAGGATTACCGAGCAGAATGAGACCATAGCTGCAGTTAGGAGGGAGAATAATGTTGTACCACCCAATAATGTTAGACCCCAAGTTAGAAGAAATGTACCCCATGTCCCTTTTGTAAATATTGAATATGATAATGATGATTTTGATGGTGAACTTAATCTAGAAAGAAGAGATAGGAGGGGACAAAGAGGTACAGTAGAAGACGATAATATAAGTAGTATAAAAATGAAGATTCCATGTTTCAAGGGGACAAGGGACCCAGACTTGTACCTTGATTGGGAGAGACGAGTTAAAGCCATCTTTGATTATCACAACTACTTTGAGGGTAAGAAAGTTAAACTTGTTGTTGTTGAGTTTTCTGATTATGCTGCTTCTTGCGTATAAAGCTTGCTAGGGGCAGAGTGCAAGATCAGCTACCACCTATTGCAACCTGGGCAGAGGTAAAGAGGGTGATGAGGAATTTTCAAAGAGAGTTGCAATCTCACCTTCAACACTTGAAGCAAGGTTCCATGTCGATGAAAACTTACTTTAAAAGCATGGATATGGCTATGATCCAAGCTAATTGCATGGAGGAAGAAGAAGCTACAATGGCTAGATTTTTAAATGGTTTAAATTATGAAATAGCTAATGTAGTAGAGATACAGCAGTATGCAACTTTAGATGAGTTAGTTGATTTGTCTGTTAAAGTAGAAAAACAAATAAAGAAAAAGCAGCAACCTAACTCATGGAGAAATCTGCCTAACTCCATCGCTAACAAGCCATCATCAAGTCAAGAGGGAAAAGCTCCTTCTAAACCTCAATAAGGCATAGGTAATGGTAAAGTTGATAAGGGAGGTAAAACCTTCAATCCCAGATCTTCTAAACCTTCTAGTTCTACTCAATGTCATAGATGTCATAGGAGGGGTCATATGATGCATGAATGTCCAAGTAGAAGAAAAATCATATTTAGAGAGAATGGAGAATATGAGACTGAAAAAAGTGAGAAGGAAGAAGAAGAGGGAGGAGGTGTAAGTGAGGAATATGATTTAGAACTTTCCAATGATGGTATAATTGGGGTGGTTAGGAGAATTATGACTATTAATTGCGGTAGTAGTGATGAAGGAAGAGGGAAA
>JAPFFP010043672.1:0-13024 GCA_026153255.1 Solanum medicagineum | reverse complement strand
TAACAACCTTATTATAAGACTTAAAGCACCGACAAATTACCAAAGCAGCCTACAGTCACACTTGGTTAATGTAGACTTCTACTCAAGGATTCAAGGTAACAACTAATCATAAATCCTAAAGACAAAAAGACTTTGACACACAATAATCAAGATTCCTTTATACATTAGGAAGTTGATCTTACAAGACTCTTAGCACAGAATACAACATGAACTAAAGAGTTCTATAGACTCTACCTATCAGGTCTCTTCAGCACCGATGTCGTATATCTCTGAGTAGGACAAAGTGGATCAACCTTAATTCTCAAAAGTCACCTTTTGTCTCTTAAAAGGTCCTTTTTTTATATGCATACGAGGAAACTTTTGAATTTCTATTGGTCCTTTCAGTACGGTGAAGGACAATCACTTTTCACCAATCATGCAACTTTTCCAATTGTTTCCAACACAGTCATTTTCTTCTTAACACAACATGATCTGGTCCCAGCTTGTACTAGATGTTTGTTAATCATCAAACATGACACATAGTTACATTTTCTCTTTTTTTGATGATGACATATTATTGGTTTCCCCTGAAACTGGTATCCCCTGACAATTTTCCATTCCTCCTGAAACTAGCAACCAATTAATGATAGAACACACACTACCACACATTAAGTCTTACTCAATTTCCTCCTTTTGGAATCATTAAAAACAAAGAATAGTAAACTAAAGAGAGAGCACAATTACTGAATTCATAGCCACGAGGACAACACAAATATAAACAAAACAACAATAGCATAAGACTAAATCAAGGAGAATAACCCAACCAGATAAATTACATAGACAAATATTCATAATAAAGCAAAAAAAGCAACAACGATTTGTCAAGTTAGGCCAATCACAACAAATAAAATGGAACGAATGGAAACAGGCTTAAGGAGCAGATGGTTTAGGGGAAAGGGATTGGATAAGAAGGGTCATTCTGGCATTTGAGTCCTGATGGGCTTCGAGGAGTTGCTATGTGAGGTTCTTCTGTTCTACATTCAGCCTGTCATTGTCAATCCTCAACTTAGATATCCCCTCAGAATCAGGTCCTTCATGCAACCCTTGAGCAATCTGAGCTTTCAGTGCCACTATCTCAGTATCTCTAGCAGTAATAGTAATGGTTAAATTTTAACTTACTGCTTAAGCTTCTCCTGCTGAGCTATAAAATCTGAGACCTGGGACTTTGGTTTGTTCCCTGTCTTACCTTTAATGCACTCATATTCCACCAAAGTGGTTTGTAAGAAAGCTTGCTTTATGGTACCAGGTACTCCCTTCTTCACTCAGACCCCAAAATGGTCAAACACTCAATTTAGCAAATACCCATATGCCAATCCATGCTTCTCGTTCTTTACTATCATGATTTTTTGCATGTGTTCCATCATCAGCCTTAGGAGATTGACTGTATCCAGCCTGCTCAATGATTCCATGATGAGTAGGTTAGTAGTGGAGGCAATAGTGCACTTTTCAGTCATGGGAAGTAGGACCTTGTTAACAAACTCAAAGTATAACTGTTATTATCCTTTTAGGAATTTTCTGGACACACCAACTGCACTTAGATTTGGCAATTTGCTTGCTCCCAAGATGAAATTGCCAGTTGGAGAATAATCACACATTCTCCTGATGCCCTTCCTTTCCACTTTCAAAATCTCTCCCAGCACATTTTTTGTCATCTGAAAAGCAACATCTCCTACTGACATGTCAAAACCCCCATCTTCAGTCAATTCCATGTTATAGAAGAATTGTTTGACTTTCCACTCATGCAAAGTGGGAATAGGCCACTCAAATAGATGATCTCAACCTTGAATAACCACGATATCAACCAAATAACGCATCCCCTGTTTGCCCTTTGCCTCAGGCTCAAACACCCTCACGCTGAGCACTTTTTGTTTCAAGAATTTGAATCCTTTCTTATGTTACTTAAACACCTTTTATATCCTAGCCTTCTTGCTCACAAAACCTGGTAGGTGTAGGCATAAATATCAGAAAACTAAAAAACTGAACTGAACCAAACTAATTCAATTCTTTATTTTTGATTTTAATTTTTTGGTTCGGTGTCGATGTTCTTTTTTCAAAAGTTTGGTTCTTCGATTTGGTGTTCGGTGTAGAGGTCTCAAAAATTCGGTGCACCAAAAAATCGAACTTTTATTAAATTTTAAAAAATTATTTTTTTATATATGTATTAGACCAAAAATAAAATAAAATTATATATATAAATATATATAAATTAATTAGCAATTAAATCATTCATGAGATAAGTCAAAGTAGCAGCAAATTTATAATTCATATAGTTAGCTTGAAATATTACTTTTCAAGATAAATTCAAACATACTTTTGACAATTTATGTCATGTAAAAGATGTCCTCATGCTTGTTTTTCTCAAGCAATAATTGGAGGCGTAAGTTCTTGACAAAGATAAATATAATTTTTTAAGCACAATAAGTGTTCCATGAGAGCACATCATCACTTAATATGATTCTAAGTTTTTAAGTGTCTTATACTTTGATTTTGTCCTCATTTTAATTTTTCATTAGTTTGCACCAAAAAACCATTTTAAAAACACCAAATAAAACCAAACCAAACTTGAAAAAATTAAACCAAACCGAAATATTTTGGTTCTGTATATGGTGAATATTTTTTCAAAATCAAAATCAAAGAATCGAATCAAAATTTGCTAAAATCAAATTGAAGAGTCGAACGCCCACCCCTAGAACCTGGTCCCTCATCAGGAACAGATTCATCCCCTTTAGTTTTGACTTCATCCTTTTGACCTATTCTTCCTCCCTTAGACCCCTTCACTACCTATTTACTAGTGACCATAGTGTTTGCAGTCCTATTTCATTCTCTTCCTCTTCCTTTGTATCATCAATCAGCTTTTCACTCGACACTTCCTCCTCCTCGTCAAGCACTGAGAATGCTTTTTGCTTATGCTTCCTGGTGGTCTTGGACTTGCTTGCAATCATAACATCACTTAGGAGTTTCCTTTGAGAGCCCCTAATTGAATAGACCTTGGTTTCCTGTGTTGTATCATGACCTTTTCCTTAGCCTTTTCTATCACTCTCTTTTCTTTTCCAACAAACCCAGAGACTTAGTCCCCTCACAGAGTCTTGCTTTGGTGGATTCCTTATTCTGATTTTCCAAACTAGAGGCACATTGTCCTCACCATCATCATTCTCATCCTTTTCAGCAATAAACACATGTTTTACGGAACTCAATGAGGTCTAATCAAAGAGAGGAGATGCCAGTACCAATTGCAGATTAGGAGGCTTTGCTTTCTCTTGAGCTAACAATTGTCCCATTTCATCTTTGTTAAACTTTGCACAACTCATTCTTCACCTATTGCAAGACTATTTGACTTATTTTCCTTTTCATCGGGTAAAATCTCCTTCGAAACACCATTTTGACGTAGTAGATGGTGTGGGATCTGGTTGTGAAGAGGTTGGTTGATCCTCTGAAGAAGTTCCTCCAAGACCATGAATCTTAGAGATATCCTCTGTGGACACTAGGGCCCTGTGGGTGAGTTCTAGGGAACTTATATAGGTTTATCTTCCTTGGTAGAAGAAGGTGATGGAGAACAAGTACTCCTAATATCGGAAGGATCAGTAGGAGTAAGGGAACTAGGGTTGATCAAGGACTTCAAATATTCTAATTTTAGAAGAATATGAATGAGAGTTGAGGGTGGAGTGTCAATTTTGTGAGAGGAGGGAATTTCGTCATCTAAGAATGTAAGTTTTTGAAATAAAGATGTGGAGTGAGACATTGTTGAGAAACAAGAAGAATAGGAGAGAAGCAAAAATTTGGAGATGAAGTATGTTTGAAAAAGAAAGAGAAACAATGAATTTATGGAGACGAAACAGTGTGTCTGGTCCCCGAAGGATATGTCTTTTCGGACTCAAACTGATTAGACAACGGTTCAGTAAATGGGGTGAGGACATGTGGCCTTTTTGACATCTTTAATGATTATTTTTAACCTGCAAAAGGAGTACTATCCTTTGAGTAGGAACCAGGTCTCTTTCAACTGCAAAATTTCTGTGAATATTCTCCTTGCTTCACTTTAGCATCTATGATGGTGTTATGTGTGTATACCTGTAAGGTACAAGATTTGAATTTTGTGAGAATTGTGCAACAATATTTAGATACGTACTCTCAAATTTTATCCAAAATTAGGATATGCGGGTCAGTGAGATAACTCAAACTGCCCAACTTTATCTGTCCCAACCTCATCCTGTTCCTTTCAAATCGATCTTTGTTTAGAGGTTTTGTGCATATGTCAGTAATTTGGTCTTCCATCTTGGAGAACTTCATGCATATGTTTCTCTTTGCAACCCGTTCCCTTAGGAAATGATGTCTTATATCGATATGCTTTGTTCTTTTGTGTTGTACGGGATTTTTAGCAATGTTAAGAGCACTTATGTTATCGCACAACAAAGGAATCATGTCTGAGAAGACTTTAAAGTCCTCCAGTTGATATTTGATCCACAATAGTTATGAGCAACAAGAAGCAATATCCACATATTCATCCTTAATAGTAGATGATGCCACAGAGTTTTGTTTCTTCGTCCCTCATGAGATAAGTGAGGATCCAAGAAAATAAAACATACCTGATGTACTTTTTTTGTCTACCAGGTACCTAACAAAGTTAGCATCTGCATACTGTACCATATCAAAGGAATCACCAGTTGGATATAAAAGCACTATAGTATTTGTCCCTTTTAGATACCTCAAAATTATTCTTGCTAGCTTTAGGTATGACTCGGGGTAGGGTTGAAATCTCGTACACATACCTATACTGAATACAGTATTAGGCTTGCTAGCTATTAGGTATAACCGTGATTCAATAATACCATGATACATTGTTTCATTCTCTTTGGGACCAAGTTCATTAACTTCTAGTTTTGAACAGTTCCATAGGAATATCAATTGGCTTAGCCTCCATTATGTGATATTTCTTTATCAAGTCCTTGATTTACTTTTTCTGATAAATATAAGTTCCACTGGGAATTTGCTTGATCTGTAGCCCCAGGAAGAATCTGAGTTCTCCCATCAAACTCATCTCAAACTTACTTCTCGTGAAGTCCCCAAACTCCTTACAGAGTGATTCTAAAGTAGAACCAAAGATAATATCATCTACATAGACTTGAATTGTAAGTAGATTTTTTCCCCTCGACTTAAAAAAAAGAGAGAGTATTATCAATTTTCCCTCTTTTGAATCCATGAGCAAGTAGAAATCCTAAGAGTCTTTCATACCAAGCCCTGAGAGCCCACTTCAAATCATAAAGAACCTTATCTAGTTTCATAACATGATCTAGAAAATCAACATTTTCAAACCCAGGGGTTTGCCTTACATGCATTTCTTCCTTGAGATACCCATTTAGAAATGCACTTTTTACATCCATTTGGTATAACTTAAATTCCATATATGCAGCAAAGGTAATAAGGATTCTTATAGCCTCCAGTCTTGCAAAAGGGACAAATATTTCATCATATTTTATCCCCTCTTCTAGATTGAATCCTTGGAAAACCAGTCTGAACTTATTTTTGGTGATGACTCCATTTTCATTCAATTTGTTTCTGTAGACCCACCTGGTCCTAATGATGGTTCTGTCAAGAGGCTTTGGGAGTAGATGTCACACTTGACTTCTTTCAAACTGAAGTAGCTCCTCTTGCATTACTTGACTTCTTTCAAACTGAAGTAGCTCCTCTTGCATAGAGTTTACCCAATCAACATCAAATAAAGCTTTCTTGGCATTTTTTAGCTCTATAGATGAGAGAAAGGCAGAGAAGGACATGAGATTCCTTATCTTAGACCTAGTGTATATACCAGAGTCCAACGGTGAAATCAACTTATCCAAGGGATGTAATGATTTGTATTTTCACTCAGATACTCTTCCTAACTATTAACCATGTATAATATCTATATTTGTACTTCCTTCATCAATAGTTTCTTCTTGTCCCTGCTATTGCTGAGGTCTCACAACTTTAATATCAGCATTTGGCCCTGAGGGTGAACTAGGTCCTCTAAACTGTTCCCAGCTAGTATCATATTTCCATTCATCATTGTCTTATGTTGGATCATTTATCAGGTTGCCTCTTAATATTTGAAGCAATTCTTCCAATTCTAAGACTTCCTTTTCATTCAAGTTTTCAAGCTTTCGGAATTCATCAAATATGACATGTACATTCTCCTTGATGCAAGATCTTCTTTTGTTGAAGACTCTATATGACTTGTTGTTTGAAGAGTATCGAATAAAGACACCTTCATCTTTTTTTGAATCAAACTTGCTAAGTTCTTCCTTCATATTATTTAGCATATAACACTTGAATCCAAATGCCCTCAAGTGGTTTATATTGGGCCTTTGATTAAACAACAGTTCATAGGGAGTTTTATTGAAGATTGACCTAACCAAACACCTGTTGGTCACATAACATGCTATGTTAACAGCTTCGGCCAAGAAGTTTTTGGGCACTCTTAAGTCGAGCAACATTGTTCTTTCAATCTCTACCAAGGTTTGATTTTTTCTTTCCACTATCCCATTTTGGTGAGGATTTCTTGGTGCTGATAAATTATGATGAATCCGCACTTCAGTGCAAAACCATCAGACTTAAAATTTTTAAATTTGTTCCATGGTCTGACTTGATCCCTTCAACCTTGATATTAGTTTGATTTTGAATCATGTTTATGAAAGTTATCACCACATCTACCACTTTATTCTTCGATCTCAAAAACCCGTTCTAGGTAAATCTAGAGAAATCATCAATAATTATAAGAATATAGCTTTTTATCACCTTTACTTTTGCACTTTTACAGGACCATAGAGGTCCATATAGATGAGTTCCAGTGGTCTCGAGTACTCAGTCCTTCTTAGATTTGAAGAAATTTCAAGTATGTTCCCCTCTGGCACATGTATCACAAAATTTATTTTCATAGAATGTGATCGTTGAAAGTCCTCGAACTAGTTCCCCAACATCAAGTTTAATCAATAAAGAAGTACTGACATGTCCTAGTTTTCTATGCCACAAATCACTTGTCTCATCCTGAGCCTTGAGACAAGTTAGATTGTCACCTCAAGCAGAACTGAGATAAACTACATACATGTTCTTGCATCCCTTGGCAGTGAATATCACCTTTTTAGTTGACAGATTAAGTATAAGGCATCCATCAAACAAGAACCTAACTTTATCCCCTTTGTCATAATTTGTGAGACACTTAGAAGACTGTACTTCAACTCATTGATATAGCACACATGTTTAATAGAATTTTAAGAGACTTTCCAATTCTTCCAATTCTCAAAATATATGCCTTCTTTCCATTTTCAAAGGATACACTACCCTCATGTAGCCCTTTCAAAGAGAGAAAGATTTCAGTCAATCCAATCATATACTTGGAGCATCCAATGCATATGAACTAGCATTGACTGTTTCCTTCGAACTGTTCCTCCACAGGACTCATTTATTAGTCGTGGGAATCTATTTCAGTCTGAGCTCTTAAAAAGTAGAAAGGGACATCATCAAGTGCTTCTTAGTCCAAGAGGGTAGTTATCTATGACTATTGCCAGACCTAGGACCTGATCCCTTACATGAATTTTTGTTCACAGAATTTGTAACAAATGTTGGAAGTTATTGCTCCCTTATAGTCCTTCTTAGAATCTCAAAGTCTCTCTTTACATGACCATTTCTACCACAGTGTAGGTATAGTAAGTTGACTGAAATAGATACATACTTATTGTGAGGATTAGTCTTGCTCACATAACTTAGATCTTTTCCCTAATTGCTCCTTTGATTTGTCATTTCATATAAGAGTTTTGAGGAAGTAGCCCATTTAAGCAACTTACTTAATTCATCCTGCAGTTTGACTAAGTTCTTTTCTAATTGAACATTTCTTTGACATCATTAATCTCAACTCAGAGTCTTTTTATTTTTTTCTCAAGAAGAAGTTCAACATTACGACTTTACCTTTAAGCTTGATGTCATATTTCGACCCATCTTCTAATAATTTCAAAAGCTCAATCTTTTCAGTTTCTAAAGCCAGATTCTTTTCTATTAGATTAGACAACTGAAAAGCTAAAATAGTTTTATCTTAAAATATGTCAATACTGTTGTTTAATAAATCCTTTCGGCAATCAACTCACATAATGAATCAATTAACACACAAACAAGTCTTTTTATCTTCTTCAAAGAGTAAAGATCCAGATTTTCTTTTAGATCAAGCAGAGTTACCTCATACTCAACTTCATCATCAAATTTTTCTATAAAGACAAACAAACTATAAAAGACATCATCATCATCTCTCAATGCTAACATGGAGGCATCTTTATATTGTTTTGGCTCTTCAAACTCACTTGATGTGTTTCCCTAGGCAGCTAAGGCTTTCTTCACCACTAAGCCAACAATTGCCATTTTTCTAATTTTTTAGATACTGGTCCTTGCATTTGTCATTTCCAAACTTAGTGAATTCCTTGTGTTTAGTGCTTTGAGGACAATCTCTAACATCGTGTCTTGATTTTTCACACCTGTGGCACAACTTTACATTATTTGAGGATCTACCAGTGTTGTCTTTATTTACAAATTCACCATGCTTTTTTACAATCTTTCAAAATATACAAGTCAGGGAAGCCATATCCAGCCCATCCTCATCATCATCACTTTGAGCGGACTTTAGGGATACTGACTTGTCCTTCTTGTTATCCCTTTTCAATGAATCATATTGCTTGTTTATCTCATGGGATGGAGATTTTCAATAAGCACATCCATGATAAGGGTCTTCACATCCATGGCTTTAGTGATGACATCCATATTTCTTTCCCGGGATTTAGGTAGAACTATCAGAATCTTTCTGACTTACTTTCTTTGGTTGATAGGTTCTCCCAAACATCTGAGCTCATTGGTTATCAAGGAGAACCAAATATACATATCATGAATATTTCCCTTCCTTCATGATGAAGTTCTCATGCTGAGAAGTTAGTGTGTCAACCTTGGATTCTTTGACTTGTTCAGTTCCCTTATGTACATTTCTGAAGCAATCCCATATTTCCTTTGCTGATTCACACACAGAAATTCCATTGTACTCTTCAACACCTATTCCATACATAATCAACTTCTTGGCTTTGTAATTCTTCTCAATCTTCTTCTTGTCAACTTCACTATAGTGTTGACAAGTCTTGGGAACAATTTTGGTGACTTCGCCTTCTTTGACTTCGACAGTCAGAATGTATGGGTCATCTAAGATAATGTCCCACAATTCAAGATCTTCAACCATGTGAAAGTCATGCATATGAGTCTTCCACTAGTTATAGAACTGACCATTGAACCCGGGTGATCTAGTAGATGATTATCCTTCTTCCGAGTTGAGTGGAGCAACCATTTTGCACAGGAATCTCTCTAGGTGTTAACCATTTAGAGAGCCCCACTCTGATAGCACTTGTTGAAATGTACCACCTTCTTCGGGTAGTTATTTGATTGCTGAACTTGGGTTTTTTTAATGATTCAACTAAATCACTTTATTCGTGTATAATAACGTTAGTATAGCTTAACTAAATCACTTTGTTCGTATAATAATAACTCTAGTACTATTGCTTAATCGAATCCACAGTAGTCTTTTGTGGATTATTCATGTACTAGGCGTTTGTGTCTATCGAGATATGTATGCCCTCAACAAACGTATTACTTTCAAACCTAAAAATAATTAAAAAAAATAAACCATACCGATCCAAACCGACTATATAACTAAACCGACGGTTATTTTTTTTATTTGGTTTAGTTTAGTTTTAGAAATTTAAAAATTAACTAAATTGGTTTGGTTATGATTTTAACCAATAGCCGATCTAAATCGAACCATGAACAGATCGCATGCAATGTGAGCATATTAAATTGTATTTCATAGTTGATAAATGTATTTTTAGGCAGAAGGAATGAAAATTTTTGAACCATTTCTAATAGGTTAAAGACATTCAATAGGTGGAAAGAGGATATTTTTGAACCATCCTAATATGTTAACGATATTTTTGACCCAGTAAGTAAAAGGAGGGGAAAATCTGATCATATAGATAGAAAAACGACATTTCTAAACTGTTCTAATATGTTAAAGATATTTTAAAACCTTTTCCACATTTAATTTAAGGGTAGCCCCATTCCTTCATAAGTTTATTATACTCCATCTCTCTTCAATGATTTCATAAATGGATCAATTAAATTCGTCTCACTAGATCTTACATAACTGTATATCCAGATTTACCATTTGTATTTCTTATTAAGCCACAAACATGGTAGCTTTATCACTATCACAAAATTAAATATGAAAAAAAACAGCATAGGTTGTGATCGTAACCTTATTCAAGTATTTTCTTCTTTTTTATCTTGTCATAATAACTTTTATTTTGAGAGCCAAGTTTAATTTTGATTAACATTTTAACATGTATATTTTTGTTAACTGATATAGAAAAAATTATAAATAATAAAAATATACAAAAATATATAATTTATAATACTTTTCGTATGAGTTTTGAATATTCATATTTAATATTAAATTCATATAATCAAATTTAAATTTATAAATTAATTTTAAAAAAGTAGAGATACGAAATAAAAAAAGGAAGAGAGTAATGTATATGTTTCTTAGCCATTTCGCTCTTTGGCAACATCTAATGCCATGACTTCGGACTCTATACCCAACAAGTTTGTTTTTAATGGCACGAACCCAATAAATATTTATGTAATAGATTTTATAAACTTATTTTTTTACTCCTTTTGTTCATTTATTGTATTTGTACAATTATCATTTTTTGTCAAAGTTTCAAATTGAAAAATTTGAAGATATTTGTTAATGAGCTTTTTATATGTAGAGAAAGAAAATACATAAAGTGTCCTTTAAACTTATATCTATTTTCTAAGTAGGCACGTAAAGTTTGCGAGCCGGCTTATCCTATCCGGACCGGTCCTTACGAACTTTGAAATTTGACAGGTCAGGTCGAATTGACCTTTTTTTCTTATGGGCTAAAAAATAGCTAGCCCAACCCATTTGTACGTGGGCCGCAAGCCTTGTCGGACCCCATATTTTATTCTTATATTTTTTAACAAAATTTTCAATTAAATTACAAATCAAACATATTAAAATAAATAGCAACAGGACAATATTACATAGTATTAGTGTTACTATTACTTCCTCCGTATATCTTTACTTGTTCACTATACTTTTTCTTAATCTCTGTGCTAAATCAATAAAAGACAAGTAAAGATGGATAAAGGGAATACATATTATAAAAATATAATTTGTATCTAAATTTTAATATTTAAAAATTTTAAATGAAGTTTGAGTGTAGACTCGTATTATTTTTAATACTCTATTTTATTTTTATTTTAAATTATTTCTTAATTCGGCCCACGGGCCGACTCAACTTATATTGCAAAAGCCGCACAAATCAGCAGACTTATTCAAGCAGGGCTAAAAAGCCCATTTTTTAAATGTGCTCCAAAAGTCATAGCCCAAACTTACTAAATCACATGTTAGGCCAGGCCGGCCCAACGAGTCTAGCCCACGGCTCTAAATACTAATCTCAGAGGATCCGGATAAGGCCAAAACAGGTTACAGTTTAACCATCAAATTCAATAATAACTCATTTAACTCTCCCTTCTTTCAACCAAACTACACTGAAACTCTTCTTGTTTTTTTACAAATGTCTCCATGAACAAGAATTAATCAATTGTAAACCAGAGAATAAATCTGATGTTTGGATTACCAACAGGACATGGGATCTTGATCCAAAAAGCATATTCAACACAATTTTTATCCTTATGCATAAAATTTGTCACTCTCTAATGGCTTCAATTTTATTTATCTTTTGAAGTGTAGAGTTGTAGATCGATCAAAGTCCACTATTTAAATTATGGGTAGTTTTGTATTGTTATTTCAGATTGAATTTAGTTGTAACTAGATAACGGAATGTTCAAGAATTTCATCGACGGCTTGCTAGCTTCCTCAGTGGCAACTGATTTTGCTATTTTCGATGTAACAATAAGAGCATCTTAAACAACTATTTCAACTCACTCAGCATTTGGGAGTTCTTCAACTTTGCTGCTCTTTTTCATAAACGAAGGAGATGCAGTAATGGGGGGGGGGGGGGGGGTTTCAAATTAGCAAAGTTACGTGTTAATTTTGCGCTGGTTTTGAGTTGAATTTTACTCAAATGTTGTCTGGCTGAAAGTAGTTTTGTAGGGTATAATAGAACCTTAGGTGTCTATTTAAAAAATGGATATAAGTCTAGGGGGAACTTTGTGTATTTTCTCATATATATATATATATATATATATATATATATAGAGTAATGACTTGGTTGGTCATTTTTGAGCTTATCTATGAAGATTATTGTTTTACCCTTTCGTGAGTTGCTTTGGGGCAACCTTGAACTAGTTGTATTTTTGAAACTAAAATCCTGAGTTTTAAAAAAATAAAAAATATGAGTTTTAGGGATTTTGGAGGCTTAAATTGTTGAAAAAGTGATTTTTTTCTATTTTGAGTTTCGGATGTCGGATCGGAGATCCGTCGATTCCATTAGTTTAGAAACGTCGAAACTGATCTATGATAAGTTACAAAATTGAATTTGGAGTTAAAGTGAGGTTTTTATGCCCAAATTTGTGTTTTTAGTTGTTTTAAGAATCAACGTTTGACTTTGGTCAACATCCGGAGTTTGGAAGCTCGGATAAAAATTTTGATACTTTCAATAGTTTCGGATGATGAAACTAACGCTAGAAATGGTCTCGTCATAATGTTTGGAGTTCCCGAAGCAGTTTTGGTATTTTGAATTTTAAAATAGTTTATTTAACTTGCATTGGTAAATGTATCATGGAGACCTTAGAATCAAATTTTTGATTATTCCGTTGAGTCTTGATCGCCATTTTTGGTATAGATACATGTCACGACCCGACCCCGGGGCCGCGACTAATGCCGATTAGGCACTTATCCAGATAATAAAGCACAGATTACTACTTATCGATTCTACAGAAAATCCGGCAG
>JAPFFP010043671.1:0-13026 GCA_026153255.1 Solanum medicagineum | reverse complement strand
GCCGAATCTACATGGTCCTAGAAGCTTCCACCCTTCTCTAGGTTTGTCTTCAACATTCTGCACAATTCTAGAGAGTTTTGGGACCTTCCAGGGTGTGCTGGACACGTTCTGGCACCGTTTTGAAGCCGTTTTGGAGCAAAATTAAGGCGGGACGTGTCACTTGGCTCTCTTATTTTGATGTTTGTCTTATGAAGGCTTCCCCTTTAGTCCCTTTGTCCTTATTTCTAATCAAATTATTTTGTTTAATTACTTCTGCGATCAATGATATGTAATGACATGTTAAGAGACTTGTTTGGGGTCCCTTCAGGTTCCCCATTCGTCGTGTCATGTCTAGGCCCTAGGCTTAGGTAATGACAAAGTTAGTGTCAGAGCACTAGGTTGTTAATGATCCTAGGCATCCAACACACCCACGTTGATTAGAGTCTTATTCATGGTTGTGTTGTGCTTCACAGCTATGAGTAGGAGGCTATGAGACATTTTAGGAAATATTTCCCTTATTCTTACTCTATGTCGTGCTATATGAGTTAATGTAAAGTCCCCCCCCCCAACGATTGTTCTTTACTATGCTAGATCATGCCTAACAAAAGAGGAAGAAGAGCCCACAAACTCGAGGGATAACCGGCTCATGGTGAGCTCCGAGATGCTATTACTTTGCTAGCTCATGATGTAGATAATCAAGCCAACCAAGGGGCCCAAGCCACTCATGCTCCTACTCTGACCTCTCGGGTGAGGGACATCATGAGGATGAACCCACCGGAGTTCAATAGGTCTAAAGTGGATGAGGACACTTAAGAATTCATTGAGAGGTTTACAAAATATTGGCTATTATGGGTTTTAGATTGGAAGAGATAGCGGAGTTGGTGCTTACTAACTCAAAGGGGTAGCACAAATATGGTTTAATCAATGGAAGGAGGTGAAGGGCAACAATGATGTGGTTCTATGGGAGGAGTTTAAGTTGACTTTTATTAATTGGTTTTTCCCTCTTGAGCTTAGGGAGGCCAAGATGGTGGAGTTTACGAACTTGAAACAAGGGTCTATGAGTGTGAGGGGGTATACCTCAAGTTCAACTAACTTTCAAAATATATTCAACCTTTGGTTACCGACCTAAGGTCTAGAATAAACAGGTTCGTGATGGGTGTATACGACTTGGTGAGTGAGGAATGTCAGTCTGCTATATTGATTGGTGACATGGATTAGTACCACTTGATGACTTATGCTGATTAAATGGAGGGAGAAAAATTCAGGAGAGAAGGGGGACTGAGGCCAAGAGGGCCCGTTTTGAGGGAAGGTTCCAAAGTCCTAAAGGTGGTCAGTTCCATCAAGGCCAAGGACCCTCCAGTACTACTAATGGGAGGCTTACCAAAGCTAATAGTAGTGTGTGCCAAAATGCTACGTGTCCAAAATGCGTTAAGGATCATGGTGGCCCATTCTTGAGGTATACCAGTGCTTGTTATGGTTGTGAGAAAATGGGGCATAAGATGATGGATTGCCCTCGTAATCGGAATAAGGGCAAGGATGTTTGTCCTCAAGGTCGGGGTGCTAATTCGGGTTCCTTTAGGGAGGGGTGGTCAATAAGGTGGTGCCCCAAGGGACAATCAATTCTATGCACTCAAAGGGGGCAAGTGGTTGATGATGTTCTCGATGTCGTCACTGGTATATTAAAAGTCTTTGATTGTTATGCGTATGCATTCATTGACCCAGGATCCACTCTTTCTTTTATTATCCCTTGTGTTGCCAAAATTTTTCATGTTGAACCCGAATTGTTATGCGATTCATATGAGGTGTCTACCCTTGTTGGTGCATCTATTGTTGGTAGAAGAATCTATATAGATTACCCCATTTGCATTTTGCATAAATTCTTACCAAGTTACTTGGTTGAGTTGGATATGTTAGGTTTTGACATCATTCTTGGGATGGATTAGTTGCATGCATACTATGCCTCTATTGATTGTAGAACTCGAATGGTCAAATTCCAATTCTTAAATGACCTATTCTTGAGTGGGATAGTCATGATGTGGTGGTTAAGGGTAGATTCATCTCTTGCATTAAAACCCATAAGTTGATCTCTATGGGGTGTCTTTATCATCGTATGAGGGTTAAGGATGTGGAGTCCAAGGTCTTTATTATTGAGTTGGTTCCAATCGTAAATAAGTTTCGACATGTCATCCCAAGTGACCTTCCTTGTGTTACTCTCGAAAGGAATATAGATTTCGGTATAGACCTCCTCCCTAATACTCAACCCATTTCTATTCCCCCTTACCATATGGCTCCACCGGAGTTAAAGGAGTTGAAGGAGCAATTGAGGGATTTGTTGGAGAACAGTTTTATTAGGCCTAGCCAATCTCCTTGGGGTGCACTGATGTTGTTTGTGATAAATAAAGATAGGTCCTTTAGAATGTGCATAGACTATCTGCAACTCAATAGGGTCACCATAAAGAATAAGTATCCTATTCCAAGGATTGATGATTTGTTTGACCAATTGCAAGGGGCTAGTCACTTCGCTAAGATTGATCTTCGATCGCGGTATCATCAAGTGAAGGTGAGGGAGTGTGATATTCTTAAGATGACCTTCTGGACTAGGTATGGGCATTATGAGTTGGTGGTTATGTCTTTTCGGTTGACTAAAACACCGGCTATCTTCATGGATCTTATGAATAGGATCTTCAAACCCTACCTTGATTCGTTTGTTGTGGTCTTCATTGATGATATTTGGATCTATTCATATAGTGAGGAGGAGCATATGGGTCATTTGAGGGTAGTGCTACAAAGATTGAGGGAAGAGTAGTTGTATGCTAAATATTAGAAGTGTGAATTTTGGTTGAAAGAGGTTTCCTTTCTAGGTCATGTGGTGTCGGGGAATGGTATGAAGGTGGACCCAAGAAATACGGATGTGATTAGAAATTGTCCTAGACCATATACCCCATCAGACATTAGAAGCCTCTTGGGCTTAGCAGGTTACTATCGGAGATTTGTTAGTGGGTTCTCCTCTATTGCCTCTCCTATGACCAAGTTAACTCAAAAGAAAGCCAAATTTGTGTGGACCGATAAGTGTGAAAAGAGTTTCAAAAAATTGAAAGATAAGCTTGCGCCTTCTCCAATATTGTCACTACTAGAAGAACTAGAAGGATTTGGTGCATATTGTGATGCTTCTAGAGTTGGTTTGGGTTGTGTGTTGATGTAAAATGGCAAGGTGATAGATTATGCTTCTAGGCAACTCAAAGTGCATGAATAGAATTATCCTACTCATTATCTTGAATTAGCCGCCTGTCACGACCCAAACCTAGGACTTAGACATGGCATATCGCAAGGGGAACCTAAAAGGACTTCATCAAGCCTCTTAGAACATCATTACACATCCATGCTTGCAGAAGCAATAAATCAAGCATCAAGAGATAATAAAGTAGGACAACAGGGGCTGATAGAAAGCACTTTCATACCATAGACATCAAGAACAAAAAAGTCAAGGATCTTAGCATAGAGACATAACATGTCCAACAAATACCTCTAATACATAGAAAAGAGCAGGGGCCAAGAAAAAGAAATCGGGCTCACCCTTATAGTAAAATAGAACATAAAGAAGAGTGTCTCAATACATAACAAAAGAGAATAGGCTAAGGTCCCCAAAGTGGAGGACTCACCCTAGTTTGAGTAGCACCGAACTAGCTATGTGGAGGAGGATGATCAACATGGGCTCTGGTTCTTGCATGGTGATATCATGTAGGTAAGAGTATGCGTTAGCACATTTGAATGTACTAATTATATAGGATGCAATGCAATAATAATTAGGCATCATAATCAAAATGCATAACAATAGACAATAGGCATAACATAAAAATATGGCATGTATGACCAATGCATAAGTGAAACATGCTTAAGTAGCTCATGCTCATATAAGATATCATATGTGTACAAGAGACCAAACTAGATTTCCAAATTACAAACCCCTTGGTAGGTTAGTGACGATGCCGGCCCATCACTTAGGTGGTGAAGTACTAACCCTTTACTAGGTTGGTGATGATGCCGCCCCATCACTAGGTGGAGAAGTACAAACTCTTCCCTAGGTTGATGAGTACAAACCCCCATATCGGTTAGCCGGATTCTTAGTCCCCCTGGATTGGGCATGGTCTAATGCAACACTCTATATAGATTATATCATATATATAAGATTAGTTCATCATCATGTAGTAAATCATATCCTCAGTCTTTGGACCTTCAAATCCTCAAGAAGCCACATCCGGACATTTTATCAAACACTTAGAGGGTGTGAAATGGTAGTATAAAACCATGCAATTTAGAGATGAAATCATTCAAGAAAATTTATTATAAAACCATCAATCAACAACTTGAAACACCATCAAGCATTATACATCAAAACCCCTCATCAAATCTTACAAAAGGTCCAAGATTTCTAGCTCAAAAGATAGCAAAATAGTCACGACTTTACATAGCTTCAACATAGCATGCAGTGAATTTCATAATAAGCATGACCCATTTTTAAATCAACATTAAATCATGCAATTTGAGTAAAAGGAGGCTTGTGTATCATGAGTAAAAGGAACTCATAAAAGAAACCCACATACCTTAGCTTAGAGATGAACTTGGTGAAGATTGGAGATGCAAGCTTGAAGCTTGAAGAAGGACCTTGAAGGAGAACCTTAGCTTGGGATGAGGGTTTGGTACTTGAATTTGGGAGTGAAAATATGATTATGTGTTTGGGTAAGTGTTGGGAAATGTTTTGGGTAATATGAGGGTGAAAATTGGCAAAGTAAAAGTAAAAACACGTTTGGAAACATTTAGGCCCAAGACTTAGAAGTATTGGACCGATAAACAAAACAATCCAGTTTTTGCACTGTGACGCGGATTTCCACTGGAAATTGCATTCTTGGAATTTCAGAATTGCTAATCATTTGCTCTTAAATCGGGGTTTGACCCTTTTTACCTAGTTCAGACCCCCTGAACAAGATTATGAAGTCAGATTTTTCAAAATAGCAAACGAATTTTGAGATATATGGAACTTAAAATTTCAGGCATTTCGAGGCACACTTTCGGGAAATCTTTGGGGTCATTTCAATATATCCCCCTTGGGAACATTCATCCCCAAATGTAAAAGAGGCAAACAAGACAAGAGTGATCATAAACAAATCAGCCTCAACAAGAATGCAACATCATTTTCAAAACACCATTTTCAAAATCTCAACATACGTGTAAAATCATCATAACTTGCCAACTTTAATATGAATGCATATGAATGACATAGGAGATGAAACATAAGACTTGGAATCACATAGGGGACTTAGAATTAGTACATTTGGCTTGAGTAGAGTGGAAAAGTTAAGGATACTGCTTTATCATGATTGCTTCGGCCTCCCAAGTAGCACTTTCAATTTTTTGGTTCCTCTAATAAAGCCACCTTTCCAACCTCAAACCACCCAACCGGTAATCTACAATGTCTCCCATAAAGAGCCTCAAAAGGAGCCATACCAATACTAGAAAAATGATAGCTATTGTTGTAGGAAAACTCAATCAAAGGAAGATGGTCATCCCAACTACCCCTCAACTCCAATCCACATACCCTAAACATATCTTCAATGGTTTGAATGGTTCTTTTGGCTTGGCCATCCGTTTGAGGGTGGAAGGTTGTATTAAGGTGAACTTTTGTACCAAGCCCTCTTTGAAAAGACCTCCAAAAGTGTGAAGTGAATTGTGAACAAAGATCCGATATGATGGACAAAGGAACCCCATACAACATCACTAACTCATGGATGTATAACCTTGCATACTCTTCAGCCCTATATGTGGTCTTAACCAATAGAAACAGGGCCGATTTCGTCATCCTATCAACCACTACCCAAATGGAATCAAAAACTTTTCTAGTCTTAGGTAACCTAACCACAAAATCCATATTAATCACCTCCAACTTCCAAGTGGGAATCTCCATATGTTAGGTTAGGCCACCCAGCCTTTGATGTTCTAGTTTAACTTATTGGCAACTATGGCGAGTGGAACTAAATTTGGCAATGTCCCTCTTCATGCCTCCCCACCAATACATATACCTGAAGTTTGTATACAGTTTTCGAACCAGGGTGAATAGAATAAGAAGAATTGTTGGCCTCATCAAGGGCTTTCTCCCTCAAACCATCAACACAAGGCACACACAACCTACCTTGGTACCTAAAGGCACCATGTCCCCTTGGGAGAAAACCTCTACTTTTCCCTCTTTCACCAGAGCCTTCAATTCAAGCAAGGAGGAATCAAGATCTTGTTTTCTATCACCTCATCAACCAATGAAGACTTAGACCCATCAACAACAACCACACCATCATCACCAAACTCTTCCAACCTAAACCCCAATCTAGACAATCGGTGCACCTCCCTAGCCATCTCCCTATCACCATCAATATGGGCTAAGCTACCCATAGACACCCTACTCAAAGTATCTGTCACAATATTCGCCTTACTTGGATGATAATGCACCACTTATGTCATAGTCTTTGAGAAGCTGTAACTATCTTCTTTGCCTCAACTTGAGGTCTTTTTGACTGAAGACATATTGGAGGCTCTTATGATCGGTGAACACATCTGCATACATCTAATACAAGTAGTGACACCAAATATTTAATGCAATAGTGGCTAAGTCTAGATCTTGGGTAGGGTAGCTCCTTTCGTGTACCTCGAATTGTCTTGAAACATAAGTTATGAACTTACCATTTTGCATCAACATACCACCCAAACCAACCCGAGAAGCATCACAATACACTACAAATCCCTCAAGCCCATCTGAAAGAGACAATATAGGAGGGGAAAAAAGCTTGTGTTTTTCAATGTTTGGAAGCTTCGTTCACACTTATTGGTCCACAAAAACTTAAACTTCTTTTGAGTCAATTTTTTCATAGGGGAAGCAAAGGAAGAGAACCCATTTAGAAAACCTTCTATAATAACTCGCTAGGCCCAAGAAGCTCCTAATATCTGATGGGGTCAATGGTCTGGGCTAATTTTTAATCACATTAGTTTCCTTAGGATCCACTTTAATACCATCCCCAGAGACCACATGTTCAAGAATACAACCTCGTTCAACAAAAATTCACACTTGTCATAATTGGCATACAATTTCTCCTCCCTCAATATTTGCAAGACAACCCTCAAATGCTCCATATGCTTCTCCCTACTATGTGAATAGATCAAAATAACATCAACGAAGACCATAACAAAGGAATACAGGTAAGGTTTGAAGACTCTATTCATTAGGTCAATAAAGATGGACGGTGTATTGGTCAATCCAAACGACATCACAACAAACTCATAATGCCCATATCTATTCAAAAAATCATCTTAGGAATATCACATTCCCTCACTCTCACTTGATGATAATCGGACCAAAGATTGGAGAAGAAGCTAGCCCTTTGCAATTGGTCAAACAAGTCATCATTCTTTGGAAGAGGATATTTATTCTTTATAGTGACCCTATTGAGTTGCCATTAGTCAATGCACATTCTAAGTGATCCATCCTTCTTTTTCGCAAACAACACCAGGGCATCCCAAGGTGATTGACTAGGTCTAATAAATCTCTTCTCCAACAAATCTTTCAAATACTCTTTTAACTCTTTCAACTCTGCTAAGGCCGTATGGTAAGGGGAGAAGGAGATAGGTTGAGTATCGAGGGAAGGTCTATACAAAAATCTAATTCCCTTTCGGGAGGAACACCGGGAAAGTCATTTGGAAAGACATCAAGAAACTCATTTACAACCGGAACCGACTCTATGGAACGGACTTTGGAAACCACATTTTTAATCCTCACAAGATGGTAAAGACACCTCATAGAGATCAAGTTACAGGCTTTAATGTATGAAATTAATCTACCCTTGACCACTACATCTTGTCCCGCTCACTCAAGGATGGGTTCATTCTGAAATTGAAACTTGACCCTACGGGTTCTACAGTCAATAGAAGCATAGTAGGCACGCAATCAATACATCCCAAGAATGACATCAAAATCTACGATGTCTGATTCAACAAGATCACAAGGCAACAACTTATGCAAAATGCAAGTAGGACAACTTCTATAAACTTTCCTAGCAATAATAGAGGCACCAATAGGAGTAGACACTTCATATGACTCATGCAACAACTCGGGGACAACACAGAACTTTTTAACCATAAAGGGGTAACAAATGAAAGTGTGGCACCCAGATCAATCAAAACATACACATCAAAGTTAATGATTTTCAACATACCGATAATAACATCGGGAATCTCACCAACCCCTTGCCTCCCATGTAGAGCATAAAATCGATTATGCCTTGGGGCTCTACCTTGAGGATGACCTCTACCCAATTGAATTGCATTTGCATCCCAGCCCTTGCCATGGTTTCTTGGACCATCCACCTTTTTGTGACCAAGCTCCCCACAATAGAAGCATGCATTAGAACCTTTAAAACATGGGCTCCTGTGACTCTTCCCACATGTAGGACACATCAATGGGGGCCACAAAACCAACACTTTGAGGCCTAGGGAGGTCATTGGCAAACCCCCTATTAGTAGCATGGTGAGACCCTTGGCCCTGATGATATCGGCCACCCCTTTGGAACATACCTCTAAGACAGGCCCTCTTGGCGTCATGCACCCTTCTCTTCCTCAATTTATCCTCTTCCATTTGCTTGGCACAGGTCATCAATCGAGACAAGTCCATGTCATTAATTAGCTTGGCGGACCAGCATTCTTCACTTACCAATTTTGAGACTCCCATCAAAAACTTGTTCATCCTAGATCAAGGATTGTCCACCAAATGAGAAGCATACTTTGAAAGTTGATTAAACTTGAGAGCATACACCCTCACACTCATAACACCTGGTTTCAAGTTCATATACTCCACCAACTTAGCTTCCCTAAGCTTAAGAGGGAAAAACAGACTAAGGAAGGCCAATTTGAACTCCTCCCAAAGCACCACATTACAAATCCCCTTCTCACCCTTCCATTGGTCATACCATATTTGAGCTACCCCTTTGAGTTGGTAAATCGCCAACTCCACCTTTTCATTCATCCCATCACCTATAACAGACAAGATTTGTTAGACCTCATCAATTAACTCTTGTGGATCTTCATCCACCTTTGACCGATAGAATACCGGAAGATTCATCTTCATGAAGTCTTTTACCCTAGCTCTCAGGGTAGTACCGTGAGCGGCTTGGGCCCCTTGATTGACTTGGTTGGCCAAAACTTGCGCAAGCATAGTGAGAGCAACCCAGAGCTCACCATTGGTAGGTTGCTCCTTGGCAGTTTGGGCCCTTCATCATTGAGTGTTTGGCATGATCTTGAATAGCAAAGAACAATCATTAAGGATAAAAACTTACCACAACTCCACAACACGACCAAGAACAAGAAGAAGGAAACATTTCCTAAAACGTCTCATAGCCTCCTATTCATAGTCATGGTGCACTTTATAACCATGAGTAAGACTCTAATAGACGTGATAGGTTAGATTCTAAGGATCTATCAACCTATTGCTCTGATATTATGTTTTTCACGACCTAAACCTAGGGCCTAGGCATGACACGGCGCAAGGGGAACACGAATGAACCCCAAGCAAGCCTCTTAGAACATCATTACACATCCTTGGTAGAGGAAGCAATAAATCAAGGATCAAGTAAGCGAAAGAACTTTCCTACCATAGACATCATTAACAATAGAGTCAAGGCACTTAGCATAGATAGATAACATGCCAAACAAAAACCTCTAATACATTGATAAGAGCGGGAGCCAAGACAAAGCAACCAGGCTCACCCTCATAGTCAAATAGAATATAAAGAATAGTATCTCAATACATAACAAGAGAGCATAGCCTAAGGTCCCTGAAGTAGAAGACTCACCAAATAGCTTGAGTAGCACTGAACTAGCTACGTGGAGGAGGATGAACAACTTGGGCTCCGGTTCCTACATGGTGATATCATGTAGGCAAGAGTATGCATTAACACATTTGAATGTACTAATTATGTAGGATTTAATGTAGGAAGAATTAGGAATCATAATAAAAATGCATAACAATAGACAGTAGGCATAACCTAACAATGTGGCTTGTATGACCAATGCATAAGTGAAACATGCTTAAGTAGCTCATGCTCATGTAAAATACCATATGTGTAGAAGAGACTAAGCTGGATTTCCAAAGTAGAAACCCCTTGGTAGGTTAGTAATGATGCTGCCCCATCACTTAGGTGCTGAAGTACTACCCCCTTACTATGTTGGTAATGATACCGTCCCATCACCCAGTGGAAAAGTACAAACCCTTCCCTAGGCTGGTGATAATATCGCTCCACCACCTAGGTAGAGAAGTACAAACCCTTCCTTAGATGATGAGTATAAACCCCAATCTAGGTTAGTGATGATGCCGCCCCATCACTAGGTGGAGAAGTACAAACCCTTCCCTAGATTGATCAGTACAAACCCTCATCTAGGTTATCCGAATTCTTAGTATAAGCTCATTTCATCATCACATAGTCAATCGTATCATATCTAATGCTTTGGAACTTCAACTCCTCAAGAAGCCACATCTAGACATTTTATCAAATACTTAGAGGGTGTGAAATGGTAGTATAAAACCGTGCGATTTAGAGATAAAATCATGCAAGCAAAACTATTGTAAAATCATTAATCAATACCCTCAAGCATTATACATCAAAATCCCTATCAAATCTTACAATAGATCTAAGATTTCTACCTAAAAACATAGCAAAACAGTCACAACTTTACATAGCTTCAACATAGAGTACTGTGAATTTCATAATAAGCAAGACCCATTTGTAAGTCAACTTTAAATCATACAATTTGAGTAAAAGGAGGCTTGAGTATCATGGGTGAAAAGAACCCATGCACGAAACTCACATACCTTAGCTTAAAGATGAACTTGGTGAAATTGGAGATGGAGGCTTAAAGCTTGAAAAAGAACCATGAAGGAGAACCTTAGCTTGGGATGAGGGTTTGGGAGTGAAAATATGGCTAAGTGTTTGGGTGAGTACTAGGAAATGTTCTGGGTAATATGAAGGTGAAATTTTGCTAATTATAGGTTAAAAAATGTTTGGGAACACATAGACCCAAGACGTAGAAGTCTTGGACCAAGTATAAAAAACATTCCACTTTTTGTATTATGGCACGTCGCAGAAGCGACGAGGATTTGCCACTTGAAATTGCATTATTGGAATTTCATAATTGCTAATCATTCGCTCTTAAATTGGGTTAAGACCTTTCTTTACCTAATTTTGACCCCCTAAACAATAATATGAAGTTGAATTTTCGAAATAGCAAGTGAATTTTGTGATATATAGAATTTAAAATTCTGGGTAGTCTGAGGCACATTTTCGGGGACTTGTTGGGATCGTTTCACCACTGTGGTCTTTGCTCTTAAAATTTGGCATCGTTATTTGTTTGGGGTGCATGTTGATGTCTTCACTGATCTTAAGAGTCTCCAACATGTCTTCACTCAAAATAATCTCAACTTTAGACAAAGAAGGTGGTTAGAATTTCTTAAGGACTATGATATGAGTGTGCATTATCATCATGGTAAGGGTAATATGGTGGCCGGAACATTGAGTAAGGTGTCTATCGGTAGCCTAGCACATGTTCATGATGGTGGAAAAGGGGTGGCTACAGAGGTCCATTGGTTGGCTTGATTGTGAGTTAGGTTAGAAGAGGTGGATAATGGGGGTATTATGGTAGTTGATGGCTCTAAATCTTCACTGGTTGAGGAGGTGAAAGCTAAGAAAGATCCTAACCTTGCCTTGTTAGACTTGAAGGCATTTGTAAAAGATGGTAAGGTGGAGGTTTTCTCCCAAAGGGGAGATGGTTCCTTTAGATACCAAGGTAAGTTATGTGTGTCTTGTGTTGATGGCTTCAGAGAAAAGATTCTTGGTGAGGCTCGTGGTTCTTCATATTCTGTTCACCCCGGTTCTACTAAACTTTATAGGGATTTTAGAGAGTTGTATTGGTGTGGAGGTATGAAGAAGGACATTGCCAAATTTGTTTCCGGCTGTCATAGTGTTACGACCCCAAAAATTGCCCGAAAATGTGCCTCCGAAGTGCCCAGAATCGTAATTTCCTCATATCTCAAAATCCATGCGCGATATCAAAAGTCCAACTTCATATTCTTGTCTAGGGGGTCAAATTGCATGGAAAATAGGTCTAACCCCAATTTAAGAGCAACAATTATCAATTTCAATTTTCCAAGAATGCAAATTCTAGTGAGGTTTGTGCGCCCCTGGCGCAACGCGGCTAGGGCACGCAGATGAAGAAATCTTGATTTTGCGACAGCTCCACGATGCAGACTTGTGTATTATCTACCCAATTAAATTTTGTGCGGTTTAACACTTTTGGGTCTTGGGCCTAAGTGTTCCTAAACGTGAAAATATCTATAATTAGCCATTTCTCACCCTCATATCATTACAAACATTCCCCAATACTAATTCAAATGCTTAGCCAAATATTGTACTCCTAAATTCAAGTCTTAAACCTCATTTGGATCTAAGGACTTCTTTTCTAGCTTCAAGTCTCCATCTCCAATCTTCATCAAGTTCTTCTCCAAAGCTAAGGTATATTGCTTTCTTTCATGGGTTCCTCTCACCCATGATGCCCAAGCACCCTTTACTTAAAAATTGCATGATTTAAAGTTGATTACACATGGGTCTTACATATTATAAAATTCACTACATACTATGTTGTAGTTTATGGAATTGGGACTGTTTTACTATGTTTTTAGTTATGAATCTAAGATCTATTGTATGATTTGATGAAGGGTTTTTATGTATACTGCTTGATGGTATTGCCAAGTATCTATCAATGGTTTTACATTGAATTCTCTAGCAGGATAACACTCTTGAATTGCATTATTTTACACTAGCATACCCTCCAAGTGTTTGATAAAATATCCAGTTATGTGTTCTAGAGGAATTGAAGGTCCAATGCATGTCTTATGAGTTGAATGACTATATGATGATGAAATAATGATGGAATGATGATGAAAAAGAATACATCTATATGACT